>PYAF01002470.1:282208-321479 GCA_007407185.1 Glycine tomentella
AATATAATCTAATAGTTTGCATTTATCCTTCTTGTTTCTCACAACTCACATTCTTAGAAAAGTCTCTCTATATAGAGAAGATTATATAAGACCTTTATTATATAACAGTAAGATAAATTAATATATTAATTATTTATATATAATTGTATGAGCTAAATTTATTTATCTCACTCTTGTATAAAATTAGTTTTCTAATTTGATATGTTAACTGTCTGTGTAATTGACTTTCTCTAAAATAAATGGATGGTTGGTATCAAATGATACAAATATGTATGATTCTTATGAAGTAATATATCCAAGTTTGAACTTTGTGCGCATGAGATAAAAAAAATGCCAAAAGAATTCCAGCTTTTTATTGTAAATATTTTGAAACTCAAATAAGATTATATTTCATAAAAGATGCATTTAATTTTGAACAAATAAAAACACGTGAAATTTGATTGACTTCATAGAGAGTGAAAGTTGTGAGAAACAAAATAATTGAAAGTTGGTCATGTTTCTCTTCCAGTATTTGAACACAAATGTTATGGATTTTACTTGTTAGTACGAAATAAATGAGTAGGAATGATGTACTAATGACTATCTCCATTTCATTCCACTTTGTTACCATGACTTTTGTAATTGAGCATTTACCAATTGTATTCGTGTAAAATATGTGGGGAAAAAAAAATCAAACTGAATAACAGTGACAGATAAAAAAACAAACTAAATAACAGTGCAAAACGTTATTTATGTAACTTTAATTGTGAAATACAGTATGTTTCATTTAACAGCATTGCATCATCCTTTAATTAATACTCCCAATTAGATATTTTTTCCATATTCAAGAATCAGGATTCGAATCCTTTACTATTTACTTAAGAAACTCGAGCTTACATATCATGACCACTCAAACTAAACTACAGACTAGAATTTAAAATTAATATTTAACTGATATATCTATGAACATAAGCGTTAGATTGGTTTTAAAGTTGGGTATTAGAAATGCCAAAATTAATCTCAATCACCTAGTATTTTACATGGAGAGATATGTGTAGTGTGAGAAATTACTCTCTGAGATTAAAACTAATAACCTTAAGCAATATAAATGATTAAAAATCAAGGAAATCTAACTCAATTGATTAAGTATAATGCTTGAATTGTTGTAAACTTTCGATATCTGTATTTGATTTTCATGAGTAAAAAAAAAAAAAAAAACAGTTAAGGACCAAAGACCAAAGAGTAATTTGAGAAACAGGTACCCATCATCTGTTGAATCCCCATAATTAGACAACAAAGACTGATGCAAACAAAGTTCTAAACAGGGGATTGAAACGAGGGGGGACACCCATGAACTGGTTGACAACTTCACTCACACAAGTAAAATAGACACATCCAAAACACCATTTGTCAACCATGATGTTTCATGTTTCTACCACTCATAAACCACGAGGGAATTGGGGGCTGGTTGGCCCAAACTCTCATCCAACCCCCCTATATTACTCCCCCCAACAATTATTTCAACCTGAATTTGGCAACAAAAAGAGTGCTTTACTTAACATACTACTATACGCCTTTCCTCATAATTATTATCATTATAATAACATAAAACAAAATACCATCGATGCTTTTTTAAAACGCTCTTTTAATTAGGCTCATGAGTCACCAGGTAATTGGTGTGAATGGAATCCAACTAGGAGTAAGAATTGATTCTCAAATAGAACTTGTGGTACTAAAACACGGTTGCTTTAGTATAATGACAATGCATAACACCCTTCCCTTCCTTTTCTTTTTTGCCCGTTTTGTGGAACCTTTTTCATGATTTCACATTTAGTTTGTTAAAAAGTTAAAGCACTCTCCCAAGCATATAATATAATAAAAACAGAAAAAAAAAATAGTTCATGAGCTAAGGCAACGGATTTTGGCATCTCACTATATCATATATACCTACATAAATGAACAAATTTTGGTATCATCACTCAAATGTAAAAATGAAAGATATTTATTAAATATTATGGGAAACGATTATGATGATAAAGAATTAAAACACAAGTGGCTAGCTAAGGAAGTGCCGTGTAGTGGAGACAAGTCCACAAACAAGTGGCAGTCTCTTCCTTTCTCTCTCAGGTCTCAATGCACAAAAATCGTCATTTTCAACAAAAGGAGGAATGACACTACAGCAGCGAGAATGATTACTGCCAACACTTCCCCCACACATGAAAATTACAAAAACGAAAGTGTAAATTATGGAGGCCTAAAAATAGAAGAACCGCAACATAAATAAAACAAAAGAGCAATTGATGGTGTGTGTGTGTGTGTGTTTTGGGGGGGGGGGGGGGGGGGGGGGGGGGGGGGGGGGGGGGGGGGGGGGGGGGGGGGGGGGGGGGGGGTGTTGATGGTGGTTTTGGACCCAATCCAAACCATCATTGCATATCTTGGGACGACCTAGCCCATCACCATTTTACAAACCCTAACTGAAAGCTCCATTATGCCCATTTTATACCCATGGTACCCTCCACCTCACAAGGGATTGTTCTTCCATATACAACAAAAATCCCATAGAAAACAAAAATGTCAAATAAATTTATCTTCAACCAAATCAAGTTCTTTGGAAATTACTTGGTAACAAATGGTGACCATTTATTTATACATAGTAGATATATACTCCTCTTAAATTTTGTTTATTTTATTCTTAATCACCCTTCTTCAATATTAGGACACCAATAACATGCTAGGTTACAATAAATGTCTATCCAAAGAAGAATTATTGTACAAGAACCTAAACCGCAAATAATTTTATCTATAACCCCTATAATCTTTAGTGTTAGGAGTTTCTTTGAAGTGGATTGTCCATCAAATTGAATTTTAATGACGTCAACAAAAGTACAACCAAACTCACTTCTAGAAAAGATGAAAGTTAACTGCAAATCCTCTAACTACTTATGTCAATCTTAACAAACTTTGGATGTTAATTTGTTCCCATAACTCTTGAGCATCAGAAGTTTCCCCAAAAATAAGCTATCAACCAAACTGAATTTTAGTAACATTCGAGGAAATCAAACCATTATCAAGAAGAAACGAAAGTTAATTGTAGATCCTTTAATTACTTATGTCAATCTTAACCAACATTAGCATGTTAAATTTCTCCATAAGTCCTAAGCATCAGGAGTTTCCCTAAAAAGGATCATCCATCAAATCGAATTTTAGTATCATTAGAGAAAATCGAACCTGTATCCAGTAGAAGAAGGAACCTTAACTACTTGTGTGAATCCTAACCAACATTGTTTGTTGGCATGTTAGATTTGATTAAAATATGCAGCAACGTACCCTTGAAAATAAATTGAAAAGTAAAAAAAAAAACCATCATCATTGGCATGACGCCATAAGCATCATCATAGAAGGCGAAACATAAAATCTTTTAGGCTACTAACCGGCCGCCTTCCATGCTTACACATGCATGATTGTTGTGTCAGAGAGAGGAGGGGCACGTTCCCCCCCTCATCCTTTGTGTCTGTGTTCTTCTTCTTTTCTTTCTCTTCTTTTTCCTCTATAAATTAACACCCTTTCTTCCCTTTGTGCCTCACTTCCTCTTCCCCTTAACTAAAACTCACCCTTTTCGCTGCTACACTCCTTCAATAAAATCCAGACCCTCTGCTTCCCTCCACCAAAGTCTCCTACTTAGCCAAACCAACCAACCCTCCTTCAAAAGGTGATCTTTTTCGAAAAGTTCAAGAGAGAAAGACAAGAGGACCCCACCGCTCTCTCTCTCTCTCTCTCTCTCTCTCTCACACACACACACACACACTCTATGTTTATTGTTTTGTAACTTTTGTTTTCCTCATTACTTTCACAAACAAATGTAAACATGGCATATTTCAGGCTATTGCAAAGTTAGTGTTTTTTTGGGTTTAGATATCTGAGTCCAAATCACTTGTACTCTTGGTTGCTTCTTCTATCTAACTTGAGGATTCAGATAGTTTGAGGTATCTTAGTTAGTTTCACTCCACCTTGTTTTGTGGAAGGAATGTTTGTTGTTGCCTATCAAACCTTTTTCCTCTGTAGATTCTGTTTCATTTATTTTATTTTATATTATAATTTATTTTTTTTCATATAAAAAAAATGAAAAAGGAAAACCACCCCCAATGGTTTCTTTGTCTTTCTCTAGCCATAGCCTTCCCATTAAGTGATTTGTTTATTTGTTTTAACCATTTTACTTTAGGCAACTTTTGGCACTTCTGAGGATACTAAAACCCTTTTGGAATGCCTCTTATAATGTGTGTGTGTGTGTGTGTGTGTGTGTGTGTGTGTGTGTGTGTGTGTGCTTGGAACACCAAGAAAATGTGGTTTTTTGCATAGACATACAAAAAACACACAGAAGATCTTTGTGTACGAAGCTTGTCTCTTTTTTACGTAGGACCTTTATTTTATCCTTTTCTTCCCTCTTGGGATAGCCGAAAGAAGAAACCATCTTCATCTCTTCTTTTTTTCTGCTTTCAAGTCAGTGCAGGTTTTGGACAACTGTTATTAACTTATTCCCCTTTCCCTGCATCATTTCATCCTAATTCTTCTTTAGTTTTTTCAGACAACCCCATATGCTCTATTTATTTGACATGGTGGTCCAAAAGACTCAATTGTTCTTCCATATATGCCTTTTCCCTGTTGATGTTGCCTTCTTCTCTTAAGTGTAATAATTATATCTACCAAAGCATTTCATAAAGCAACACATTCACTAGGAAGCTTGCATACTCCTTTTTTTTAAAAAAAAAAAAAAATCATTCAGTTATTAAGGTGGTTCTGTTCCTTTCTTGTTTTCTTCTTACTTTCTTTTCCTTTTTTCTTCTCAAAAAATTTCAATCAATTACATTCATATAACATACCCCTTTGGATTGATTCACTTGCTTGATACATCATAGTTTTTTGTGGAACAATTAATAACAATTAGTATTTTTCTTGTTTCAGGGTTAAGTGCAGGAAATTTTGGAGATTTGATTAGTGGTGATGGAGAGGTTGAACTCAAAGCTGTACCTGCAGAACTGTTACATAATGAAGGAGAATGAGAGACTAAGGAAGAAGGCACAGCTTCTCAATCAGGAGAATCAGGCACTGTTGTCTGAGCTCAAACAGAAACTCTCCAAGGGGAATCAGAAAGCCAATGCTAGCAATACAAACACCATTCTTGACCTGAGTCTCAGCTCAAGTGCCACTCAAAACCCTTCTAGTTCCACCAATTAATGTGCTTAGTGATTATGAGAAGCATCTTGTGACCCCTCTAGTGACTCTAATTGTTTTTATTTTCTAATCCTTTTTGTGTAAAACCAATGTGAGGAGCAGTGTACTTGTAGTTTCTGTTCCATAGGACAATACTAGCAATCCTCTACCAGGGCACTGTTGCTTCCGTTTCCATGTTCAATCATATTTTCTTTTTCTTTTTTTTTTTTTTGGGGGGGGGGGGGGGTGCGTAGATATGAATTTCTGAACTACAAGGTTGTATGATGGTGTGTCAGGTCTATCAGCTAGAAATGAATATAAACTTATTATATGCTTAGCACTCATTGCCACTGCCTCTGCTTGTTTCTAGGTGATTATGAAAAATTATATACTAATGTTAATATTAATTACTATAAGTTCTAGTCGAATTTGAAATTCATGAAATGGATGAGATATTGTGCATATGGAAAATAATAATAAAAATGAAGATAAGTTCATTCTATAACATGTGTGAAACTCCCCCATGATTGAAGCAAAGTGATGATCAAAGTTAATGGTGTCATGTTTTAAGTTTTATTATTTTATTCTTTTCACTTGGCTTGAGAAACAAATAACCTTTGCCAGTGTATTAGCTCAATTTCAAAGTGAAAAAAAAGAATAAAAAAAAAGTATTAAGTTGATGGAATAAAAAAGAAAACGTGGTTAGTCATTCAGTCAGCTTTCAAAGTGAAAAGAGATGTTACTTTTTTATGAAAACTACAAAAAAAAAAAAAAAAATGAAATACGAAGGGTGGCAGAGATGGCTTATCGTTCAGATTCATTTTATAAGAGATCTTCTTAATTATCAGAAAAAAAGTCATCAAAAGATTCACGAATGAAAGTCAATGAGGATTCATTAGAATGGGAAGAAGAAGAAACAAAGGTACCCAGAAAATATCAGAGTCCAGGACATGACATTGTCAATGCCTCGTAGCATACAATTATGGTTGACTGCAAATGGGATGCAGAACGTATCATATCATAAAATAACTGTGTCAAATGAAGTCTTAAATAGTATTATTTAATTTCACAATTAAAACTACATAATTTAACAGCATTAAGAGTATCTTAGTCTCAACATCACTTTTTTTTTTTTTACCCATCTTAAGTAAATTCTAATAACTTTAAATATTTTATTAAATGAATTTCATAAATAACCTTATATTTTTAGATTGTATTAACATTAATTACTAGCAGTTATTATTATATTTATTATTATTTAATAAAATGTGCACTACAAGGTCCACAATTAAAATTTAACGCTAGTAATTACATAAGCGCATGTTACTTCACCATGCTTAATAAGATGAAGTTCTAACAAAATTCTTAACAGGCATTGGTTCTTGATAATAAGTAAAAAAGAGTACAAACATCTCTATTATGCTTTGTTTAGTAGAGAAGAAATTGGAAGGAAGGGAAGAAATGAAAATTATTTGCTTTGTTTGACAGGAAAGATAAAAGTTTACAATGGAAATAATTTAACATTTGTGGAACTTACTGGATTATTTTTCATATATTTTTGTTCGTTTCTTTATCTCTCTCTTCTATTACTTCTTAATTAAACTTTTTTTTTTATTTTATTTCTCACTTATGTTCACTTATTCATTTTATTTTCATCTATCTTATTTTCTACTCTCTACTAAAAAGAGCATTAGAGATGAATTGACAATATGTTTTGATTGCTCAATTTATGTAGTTTAGCTAGCCTATTTGATTGACTTATATTATTTAACTAAATTAGAGGTATGTATTAAATAGTTTATATAGTTATACTTTCAAATGTTACTTCAATATGAACTTATAATTTTTTATTTTTTTTTCATTTTTATCACTTATATTTCGATGAAACTTTAGGAACTCATTTCTTTCTCAAGCAACACTAATACCTCATATAAGGGTGATAAAATGGAAAAATTCACCTAGCCATTGGTCTGCCTAAGTTCAAGGGGTATATTGACAAAATAGATTGAAAATATCAACCTATTCTACATAGAGACGGGTTGACGATCGAGTCGAAGTATTGTAATTTAAAAAAAAAAAAACAATAATGGAAAAACTAAAAAAAAAGATTGTCTAAATAAAAAAAATTATTATTCATCTATACAAATCCATGCCAAAATAAAATAAGAAATAATAAAATAACATCTTATATTGTGTATCAAAATAGTTATATATGAAGTATGCACTTATTTATTTGTATCATGTTTCGCTACCTCTAGTTGTCAACTATAAAGCACAATGCTGAAGTGTTTCATTCATATTTCATAGAAAATTCTAGCAACATGTAACATATAATCTAAGGAAACGTCAAGACAGTAATATAATGCTAATTTATTAGGATGCATCTAACAATTCCAACAATTAGAAGTTGTGAATTAGTTCATTATATAAACCAATAACTAGAACCTGTCAACCACAAATTCAATGAGTCCCAACAATTCATAAAATATTAGAAATCTGAAACCAACTACTCTCAAGTCTCCACTAATAGAAGTCCAGTTGTCACAACCTCACTAACACAAATTAATTTCAATGTTTTAAAACACCACAAAAAAAAAAAAAAAAGTACACAAATCTAACGAGCCAACCCACAAACTAACCCAACAAGCCAACCTGCCTCACCTCATTTGGCTGACAAGTTAAGCAGAGCAAGTCAAAATGGATTAATTGGTGGATTGATTGAAGACTCCAACCCACCCTTCAAAAACAAAACCATAATAAATGGATTGACTCAACCAGTCTAATCCATTTTGTACCTCTACTTTGGTTGTTTTGTTCCTCATCTTAGGTTTACACAAGGACAACATAATAAAATGTAATTAAAATATCACAAATACTTAACTTAATTATTATATTAGTTTATAATTGTTTAACATTACACTATTGTAATTATTGTAGTGTTTATTAAATTTTTATTGAATAATACCAAACTTAAAAAACTTTGCTAAATATTTTTTTTTCTAACTTTGATATTGGTACAAAGTTGCACATGTTCAAAGATTAATCTTCAACAGAAATTAAGGTGAATATTTTTATCCTAACATAATTTATTTAATATTTAAATATCAATAAAAAAAAAAGATACACATTTCTATTAGTTGTTAAATATTTGATTTATATATATAACGTATTAAGGAACATGACATCATCATTTTCAGAGTGAAAAATACAAGTTCGTAATCAAACTTTAGGGGGAAAAATTGCGAACAAATTTGCATCTCTCTCCGTTCAAAATACAATAAAGAATGTCCAATCAAAATTCAAAGGGAATTCACAAATTTTCATCATGTAAATCCTGCATCTAACTGAAACTAACCTCTTAAGGTCACCAAACCAGCTCAGTGTGTATTTTGTTGATATGGAATTAAGGACCGGGGCATGATGACTGAGATTCCCTTTGAAGACCCACAAGTCAGTCAAAATCTATAGATTTTAATAAATGTGTCTAAAAATATGATGAAAGATACTGAAGAAAAAAATATATTATAAAACAATAAATAAAATAACCAATAGTAATATGGAGTTGAGGTATAACAGAACCATATGGCTAAACCAAGAGATACCTCAGAGCAGGACCAACATATCTACATTTTACCACTGCCCCCTCTTGGATTTAACTTAGCTGTATTAAATGTTTGTTGAAATTATATTCTCTTTGTTACAGAGTATCTGCAGCCTGCAGATTCGGCCATCATAACCATATCTAAGACTATATTATGGAGTTAGGACGGGTTTGCCAAATGAAAATGAAAAACAAAAATGTAAATAATTTTTTTGGGCTTTTGAAAAATAAAATGATTAGCTCGAGTGGAAAATTGAAAAATTAGAAGGAATCTCATAACTCAAAGTTGACTTTGGATATCATCATCTTGGAGTTTTGAATTGTCCCAAGTAACATTGCGATTAGTTTGGCGTGAATATGAATATTATGAGGTTAAGATCTTAAGGTGGTGAATCCTAATACTGAATCCCACTTAACAGCCGCTTCAGGGGGAAATTTTTTTGGAGAACCTTCACAATGTGAATGAATAAATTGGTGATAATTTTGGATTATGTATTTATGTGTGAAAGTAATTATTAAAAAGATGAGTAAATAGTGTATGAACTTTCAGTGAAAAGAAATTTTATACAAACTGTCATATATATTGGAGATATAAAGTCGATGATTAAAAAAATGAAAAAAAAAGTTATAGATTCAATCATCCTGCTTACAAAAAGTTCACAAAAAATTAATACTTATCAATAAAAATGTCATAAATTATAATTTTGTTAACTTTTACATAAATTACTTTAAAAGTTATATCTATATTAATTTTAATTGATTGATAGAGTAAAGTTTTTTACCCTAATAATATATAAAAAATAAACTTTTAATTATTTTTTCAACCTAACGGCCATTTGCTTAGAAAAAAATACAGTAAAACTATCATTACTCCACAGAAAAGGATGCGGTGTTGGTGAGTCATGCACATGCAGTATTTTTTTTTTTTAATACATATTTTTTATTAAAAAGAAAAGAAAGAGAGGTATTAAAAACCCATATCTAAGTAAAAGGTCCAGATGTAATATTTTTTCATGCACATGGAGAAACTTACCATTTCTGAATTCTGAGCTTAGGAAATGGCTTGCATAGCCTCCCAGACTAAATAATGTATACAAAAATTTAACTTGGTAGTTGAACAAATGAAAGACAAATAAGCTACCAAACCTTTCACCATTTCAAGCGAAAATGAGTTACAAGCATTCTTGCCCTTCACTTTTTAAAAATGGAATTTCACTCCTCTAAAACGTAAAACACGCCCCATATTTTAGAAAGTAAAATGCAAAATAATAACTAATTAAAATATCAAAATTTGAAATTCAATTATTTTCTAATTGATTATATGTCCCATATATGTATGTCAATATTTCATTATAATCTTAATCGTTAATTTCTCCATCTTGGTTATTACTCTGTACTTCAGGGGTGCAAAATTCTTAAAAACTATACTCATATCATGATTTATGAAGTTGAGATTTATGAGCCCTTTGTGGAAAATTTTAACTTCTAGCAATTTTGAGTGTCACTGTGTTCTTATAGAATTCATTCTTAGTTCACTCTTCCTTCACCACCAAACCCCTTCCAAAAAAAAAAAATAGTAACATTTACATCTGGGTCGTTTCTCTCCATGTGCAGTACCTTTGCCAACAACTGCAGTTATCTATTCTATCATTATACAAATCTGGGCCCGTCATTGGGAAAAGAAGCCACAAGAAGCCCAGGAATCCTATTATGAATGTTACACTTACAATCCCTGAAACAGAAACAGAAACAGAAACAAATGAATAAGTCCAAAACAACATTTATATGGAAATGAATAGTGAAGCTATAAATCACCTTGTCCATAGTTCCATGACAAAAAATGAGCAGACCATGAGTACAGTTATCGTACTAACTAGCACTGTTTTTATCCTGGCCCCCTCTTCTTATTTTTTATGGAAAAAATAAAATAAATCTTCCTATGCACGCACAATATAAGGTTTTATGAAGAGGGAGAGCTCTGGGGGTGTCACCATCAGATATTAGATCTAAAACTTGATAATGGCAACGGAAGCATCAGAACTAAATTCCAAGTTTCATGCTAGAGAAACCTTAGTTAAAATAAACATACTTACAATCATAGATCAAAATTTTACAACTAATGATTTAATATTGATTCACTGTTAGTGTAAAATTTCAGTCACAGGCTCACAAGTACCAAACTGTTAAAAAGTTAAAATTTTGTTTATTGTAAGTAAAATGTCTTAGTTGCTCCAATAATGTTGTACTTTTCTATTTGCTAATTGCTTGGTACTCTGATCTCAATGAAAAATCAGCACCAACAAGTAACAGCAATTTCAGTAAGCTGAAAGTTGTAACTGATAAGTGATAACTATCTATTTTCTACATTCTTTTCTTCATATTTTTAGTAAATAATTCATAATAAAAGTGATACGGAGGAAAATTAATTAATTAATTGTACAACTTAAGAAATTACTAAGAATTTAAAAATTCTTAACTTGTGCCTCCAATCAGAAGTCCAGCTGAAACTAAACTTCCAAATCTATAATAAGTTCATCACAGAATGGTAGTACTTTTTGAGTAAGAGAAAAAGGGTAAGATAAAAGTAAATAATAATAGTACTATAGTAGTTTCATATATTATAACCAAAGAAGTCACATTTGCAATTTACTCCATAAGCAACTTGATACACATACCACTTCTCTGCGAATACAATACAGGCAGTCCCATAAAATTACAATATATGTGCGCAACTAAGGGAGCTATAAGGTGTCCTGCAAAGCATAAGCCATTAACAAATGAGAGACAAAAAAAAAAAAAAATCCACCCAAACACAAGAGAATGAACAGTGAAGAGAATGATATCAAATTGCTAACTACAGCTACATAGCTCAAAGAATAGTAAGGTTAAATGAACAGTGAAGAGAATGATACCAAGTCATGATAATATAATATAATTTAATACTTATCTGCCTTTCCTATCATTTCAACCCATAACAGAGATAAATATTCTGTACATTAAGGTAAGTGGTTCAATTTACATTTATCCAACACATTTAATATTGCCTTTTATTGTGTGTGTTTTCTTGTTAGGGCCACTTTAAAATAGAAAAGGAGTTAGATCCACTAATTTGTAAATTTAGTACTTACCTTCCTGATTTTTATAATATAGGCAAGCATATATATAATATAATTATAGAAAGGTTTAAATATATTTTTGGACTCTACTGTTTATCATGATTTTGGTTTTGGTCCCTATTCGTTAAAAATTTGGTCAGTCCCCACAGCTTTATTGTTTTGGTTTTTGGTTCCTATAGTTTCGCTCTGTTTAGGTTTAGATCTCTATAGTTTACCAAACAGTAGTCTTGATGGTTGTCTTGTCTCTTGAAGAATATGTGTGGTGGCTTATCATTAGTGACAGGGACCAAAACCAAATAAATAAATAAAACTATGGGGTGGGGGGGCTAAAAACCAAACTTTTAAAGTATAGGGACCAAAGCTAAATCAACGTAGACTATAGGGGACCATAAAGGTATTTAGACCTTGTAAAAAAGTTTCATTGTAATTTAAATAGTACATTCACTTTCCAGGCTAAAGGGTTAAATCCAGAGTCATTTTAACCCTCAATATTACAGGTATTTAAACCTTATAAAAAAGCTTCTTTGTAATATAACAACACCATAAGCTGTAACATTAACAATCAATCAAGTGCCCAAACACCACATACCAGTGCGAATGAAAAGAAAAGACGCATATGACCCAAAGACAACAGTGTAGCCAAGCTGGAGACCTGTTGACAAAATTCATTTGGCAGCGTGAGATTATTATCAACAATACTAAGTTGAGATTGTTGAAATGCCCCAAAATCTCAAATTCTCTGAAAAAGATACAGCAACTTTGCCAGTGTGACATTGACCATACCTATAACCATAGCAGCCTTCACTATTCTGTAGTTTTGCTTGGCATAAATCTCCAAGAAATGATTTAAATGTGCTGCAAACCATAATGTAGTAAAACTTCTCATTAAGCCTTGCATTTCAAAAGGACAATAATTTATGCTCACTATTTTCTTCAACCTACAGCCAAATGAAGATTTGCTGAATATTTTAAGGGATTTTAGCTCACCATTAAAACTTTTATCTGGCATCTATGCAATGCAAAATATGCAATAATTTCACTAAAGTATAAAAGAATTTCCAAAATTGTTTCTATGATTACATCTTAGGACAACAATGTTGAAATGGGTTGTGCATGTGAGAGATAGTGTTAATTAACACTGAACAGAGTTTTCTCCACTACATTTCCTTTCTGTTAGGGTATCTGTACACCTTACCAATTAGTAACTAATATGTTTAAAATATAAAGGCAGCAAGTTACTTTTGCAAATATATTCTAATTAAACAAGACAGGTAAAATATTGACAACTAATTCCTTAGAGTACAGAATCTACAGATACACTGGTAAAAATAAAAGGTACAAGGGAATCTATTATATGTACATGCGCACACACGTGCACACACACACATGCTTCTTCAACTTACAATCATAAAATAAATTTACTGTCCCCTTCTAAAGTCTTCCAGTAAAACAACAATAATTTTATCCCACTAGGTGAGTTCGGCTACATGAATCGCGACACCATTGGACTTGGTTAAAACCATATTCTCAAGGACAAAATCTTCCAAAATGTTAGAACTTCTCAAAAGCACGATGGACTTTTCAGCTCTAATAAAACTTGGTACAATGCCATTGTTGTACTACAATGGATGTTTGATCACTTCTCTTAGAACTTTTTTTAATATTAAATGATAAAATATTCTCATTTACATCCAACAATAGAAAATTATACTCTATAACTTTAGAAATCACACACATCTTCTAGCATTGACATCTTCTACTTACCTAAGCTGAAGAAAATGGGACAAAGAAGAATAACGCTGTATGTTTTAAGTCCTCCACACAGAAGTAAAGGTATCATGCATGCCCTAAACACCAACTCCTCAGTAAGGGGTGCCTGTTCAGTATACCATGATAAATCATTCCCATAATCCATGTAAGATATGAAACCGAACCCATAAAACACACATCACCTAAGCTGTATTCACAAGTCAGCAAACAGAGCTATTTATTTAAATTCTCATTAAGCACAAGAGAAAATCAACACACCGCAGCCTATTGATAGCAAAAGCTTCAACATGCATGATGATGATAATTGTACTAACCACAACATAGTTTCGCCACACCAAAATATTTGACAAAATCACAGATAACCAGTCAAGAAACCTCTGCAAGGCACATTTGCAAGAATCAAAGGAAAGGGAAGCCTCAGAACTTGAATGTTGCCTCCAAGAAGCCAGCAACAGAAGACACTTGAGGAATATAGACCCAGCATACATTAGAGAGGTCAAGCAAAGAGGAAGAACCACAGCCTGCCACTGTTTCATATAGAAAAATCAGCAATAAGTGACCCTGTTTCCCAATCTGCATATTCGATGATGAGAAATACAACTTGACATCACACAAGACAAAATGCTCCTTCACTCCTCAATTGAACCAGCGAATTTGATGCACATTACTCACAATATGGTCCCTCCGGATGCCAAATACACCAAAAATGTGACGCAGTTCCTTAGTTTGCACCTGCACACATAGTAAAATAACACCATAAATGATCACAAGAGTAAACTTAGACATTGTGATTATTTAAGTTCATTTTTTAAAACCAAGGGGGTCTAGCCCAGTTGGTTGAGCAGTGTACATGAGTTGTTCTAAATCCTCTAGTACTTGTGTTCAATTCTTATGGATAAAATAAGAGAGCTAACTTTCACAAAAAATGACTACAAATTCCTCACCAATTTCATAATAATAATAAGGGTAAATAGTCATTTTCGTCCCTGAATGTGTAGAGCGCTGACAAATTTGTCCCTGAATGTGTAGAGCACTAAGAAATTCGTCCCTGAATGTGACGCGTAAACTCTTTCATTAACGATAACAGACGGAAGTTAACGGATGAATAGATTTGTTGCACTTTTTTCACTTTCGGAAACTAAGATTTGAATTTCCATCTTTAGAGAATGAATTTGTCAGCGCTTTACACATTCAGAGACGAAAATAACTATTTACCTAATGATAATAAGACAAAACTTAGATGTATTTTGTACTCTTCTTTAATTAAAATTGAAATTTCACCACGTGAATCTGTATAATAGAAAATTGTATTGAAAATATTAAAATTATAAAAGTGAAAATGTAATTCTAGTGGAAAACAACATAATTTATCTAAACAAATGCATGTAAGTTTTATTTTTTTTTTTTGCTAATTGTTTTTTACGGCAAATCGTTATTTTTCTTCATAGCAATCTTGTTCGAGACACTATCGAACACTACATATACGACACCTCTTCCAACAGAGATTCAAACCATAGTTAACTTATCTATATTGTGAGAAACTGGCCCATTTCACTAAACTCAATTCCCGTTGCTAAATACATCTAAGTTTTTTAACAATAATAATAATGGTCTTGCTAACCAATGCCGGAATTCAAAATAGAAAAGTTCCCATTAGATTTCATGTTGGAAATCATAGTCGAAATGCATTAATGACATTTCCTAATGGAAACTTTCCATTGTATATTCCTTAACTTGCATAATTAATTTGGTGGACAATGGTCGAACTGATATTCGAACTTATGAGCTCATGTATACTATCTAAAATTCAACCACTATGACCCTTAATAATAATAATAAATGGAGGGAGGGAGAGAGAGAGAGAGAGAGAGAGAGCGTGCATACGGGGAGGATGAGAGCGGAAATGAAGAGTGAAAGAACAGAGGAAACGACGGCGCATAGGAAGCGACGAATCATGTAGGTTTTGAAGGAAGGAGGAGGTGGGAGACGAAGGAGCACGGTGGGAGCGTAGAGGATGGCCACGTAGAACAGTGCCATTGCGATGCAAGCGATAACCGCAACTGGCTGCGAAACGACGCCGTCTCGCTCCATTGCGGAAGCTTCTTCTTGTAGCAGTTGCAGTAACCCTAGAGACGAAAAAGGGAAAAAGGGCATAGAATAGTAGTATAGTGTAGCGTGTCGTTCAGAAATTGGGGGTTTCAATTTAATTTCTTTAGGACATTCTTTGACTACCTGAGGAGTGAGGACAACTGAAGAAGATCAAGTTCAAGGGTACTTCTTGGTGTTTTATTTTTTCAGAAAAATAATAATTAATATTCTTCTAAACAATAAATATATATTTAAAGATGAATAAACAGTGAAATTGTTTTTTTTTTCTTCACAAAAACAATACTTATTGCATTTCATTCATAAAAAAGAGGAAATACACGAGAGTAAATGATCAAACATTTGAGTGCTAGCACCAAATCTTGACTCTACTAACTAGAGTATAAATAAATAGCATGATTAGTTCGTCTTCTAACAAAATCCATCATAAAATTTGGGATTCAATTGAAAATTTGTTTACATTGGGACAAAATAAACAGAAAATCATATGAACTTTTGATATGACCTGACATAGTATCCATCAGTATCTTGCAATCTAACTCGATGATTACATTCTCCATGCATAAAATCTGCCAGCCAAATCAATGCTTGCATAAAGCCTCATGCTTCTGCTTCTTTAGTAAAATTGTTTATAAAGTATCATTCTCTCTTCTAAATACTCCTTAAAGTCTTAAACTAATCAAATTATACAAGTAGTTCCTAAACATATATTATATAGTCTTTCAAGTATTGAAAAACTCTGCAAATTAGTCCATCAATATTAGTGAAATATATCAATCTAGAGACTAAATTGATTCAATAACAACTATTTAGATGATTTCATTAGTTTAAGGATTATAAATTAAAGGTTTGTTCTTAAAATTGATAAATCATAACAAATTTTTCTTTTTGATTGAGTTTTGTTTTTTGGTCTTTTAAATTTGGGGTCTATTTTTTTTTTTTTAAGTCTCCCAAATTAAAATTATATTTTTTAGTCCTTAAATTTGTGAAATATTTTTTTAATTCATCTTGATTGCTTTTTAAATCATAAGAGAGCCAAAATAGAGAATGACCATCAATATTATCTGTGAGGAGTCTCTAAAGCTCATCTTCTTTACAATATGGTCAACAAAATCATTAGAGTAATTTTGAAGTAGAATAACAAAATAGACATTATAGTGGAGACTTGGGTGATCTTTAGGTTGTGTTTGTTTCTGAGAACAAAAATAATACACCGCATACAGAGTTGAGGGCCGGTTGTTTGGTAAGAATGATTTAGAAAGAAGTTAAATTTACAAATTCTGTCTTCGCAAAAATTCATCTTAAACATTAAAAAAAAATGATTTTTTAGACAAAAAATAATAATTTTCTTTGGTTTAGGAAAAAAACAACTTTTTAGGTACAAAAATTGATTTTCTTGATAAAAAAATTTGATTTTCTTTTACACAATATTAGTTCTACTCTATTTCTTTTAAACCAAACAATAAAACATATCATTTCATTTATACTTTATTTTTTCATTTTCAAATTATCTCTCTTTTTATTTTTTCATGTACTCTATTTCTCGTTTCTAAACAAAAAATAATCGTAATGATATATAATTTCAAAATATAATAGGATAGGATAGTGGGAGACACTTGTCCAACTATATGCCATGTTCTTCCAACTATATGCAAATCCCTAAGGTTGTGTTTGATTTAGGGAGGGAGATAAAAAAAATATAAAAGAAATTTTGTGGGTCACATGGGGGACTTATACCTTTTACATTTTACTTTAATTCAAAAGTTTATTTTCTATTTACATCTCTCTATTTCATAATCTACCCAAACATAACCTAAAGTTTGGAGGTTTTGGAAAAATATCCTTCTCTTTTAAACTTAGGATTCCCTACATGCTTGAAAGAATAAAGGGTCATCTTGCTACTCACGAGCCTTTTCGGCCATTGCTTCCTACACCTCCGATTATTGCTTCCTATGCTTCCATTTCATTATGAAAAGTCCAATCTGCCATGGGCTACCTAGAATGCAATGGGATGCTAGAAGCAATAATTGTTGAAGATGTAGGAAGTTTTAGCCTTCTAGCCATGGTGCTTAAAATAATTTTTACATCATATTTGGTTTCTAGTGACCCTAACAATTGTAGAAGGTACTTTCCAACACTTGGGCCTTCATCCCTACCCACATGAAGGGCTTTTGCTTTTTGCACCCCATTTTTTGCCACCTGAGCCCCCCTAAAATTTTTCAAATCCTCAAATTATCCTTCTATGTTATAACTTACACTCTCTCCCTCATCCCCAAGATGTTTTTTCAAACACTCCATTCTAACTCTTGCACCTATGACATGATTTAAACTCTAAAACCCAAAGAATAACCACCGTGCATTTTCTTATTTGCAAATGATAGTGCAAACAACCCAAAACACTTCTTGCTCAAATAAAAATCACAAGGAGGCTTTTGAATTCTGATCTTGTATGTAGTGACCTTCCACAAAGTGATTACACCTATGCAATTGACAATATAATGGGTATTATCCATGGTGTTACAATTTCTCACCTGCCTTGCTTTGACCTTTGTTTCTCCGTCTCCACTTTTTCTTTCTCTCATTAATTTAAGACTTATTCATTAGAATATCATCACTATGTAAGACCCCATGAAAATACTTTTTTCTTCATATGATTTTCCTTGTTGTACTTATTATTATTATTATTATTATTATTATTATTATTATTATTATTATTATTATTATTATTATTATTATATGTGTATGCAAGAGTCAAGGAGTGGGATTGTGGGAGTGCTTTTCTTCTTTTTTTCCGGAAGAGAATTATATGAGAGGAAGAGGGGGGAGTGTGTGCGGTGTGGGGTAGATTGGGGATAAAAAGTGAGAAGGGGGAGTGCATTATTATAAAAGGGGATGGATATAGCAATTTCCCTTTTCTATATTTCAGGTCGGGCTACTAGCCCATCCATTACCCCCATTGAATTGATAATCAAATTCCTCTTCTATCTCAGAATTTCAAGGGTTGCAAACCGCAACTCAAAATTAGAAGAATTCAGATAACCCTCTCCCCTAATACGCGTTTAATTGCTATTTCTTATAAAAAAAATAACTGTAGAAAAATAAAATTAAAAAATTTAGAAATATGAAAATTCAAGAATGCTAAGAAAAAAGATAAAATAAAATACAATAATATATAAACAGAGTAAAAATAAATGAAAAAATAAACTTAGTGATATTTTTAGGCTATGACAAGCTTGAATGTCAGTTTGTTCACTAGTCTGTTGGTTGTTGTTTTACTCCTAAATGCAGATGACCATAATTTTTTTCCACTTTTTAATCTTATAATCCTTCAGTTTGGTAGCTTTGTGAAATAAAAGTGGGGACTCTTGCTATTGTTACTTTATTGATGGCAACATTTTTCCATTCTGTTGGGTAGGTGGCTCTACGTTTGACTTCATGTTATGATTTTGGTGAAAGTGAATCAAATACTCACTTTGGTTTCACATTTGAGACAAAAGAAAAGGCTAAATCAGCAGCACGAGCATTGAATTATGGTGGAGCAGCTAGGAGGAGTTGCTTCTCTGAAAATATAATAATAATATAATCACTCTTTGATCCTATTTTACCGTGGCAGATTTGTTGGGGAACGTTATACTTGCCACCATCCACCTGAACCCTCAAATTGCCACTATATATACACATGTTACATTCCCTATGATGATGATATACCAAGAGACAAACTAAACCATGACTTCTTCACCGAGAATCTAGTTCGGTTGGTTGAGCAGTGTGCATAGAGCTTCTCATAGAAATACAAAAATGTATCGCCCACTTCCTACAATCCGGCCTGAACCTTTGGGTAGGCTCTGCAGGATCAACAACAATAGCTGCACGAAGTACGGTAGAATTCCCCGATATAAGAAATGGGTTTGTGCTTTGAAGTGATGAGGTCGCAAAGAGGGAAGTAGGGCTCCTATTGAAAGGCTTTCCCTCCCTCTTCTTTCGTTTGGTAGGGCGACGAAAGAAAGGCTACTTCAATCTAGGAAACAGCCGGAAACTCGAGAGGGTCTCCTTTGGAAGCGTTTGCCGGTAACCAAAGCGTCACTCCTTCCTTTTGATTATGTCGTGACGCTGACTGAATCCAACCCATAAACCCGGAAACGAAACAAAGTTCGTTCCCTTTCGTCATACATGAATTATTGTAAATCTCTTACTACATGAGTTCGATTCTTACATATAAAAATAAATTATGACTTCTTCAGTTGAAGTTTCAGAGGAGTAGAGAGAAGTTTCCCACGATTTTGAATTGGAAGAGGAAGAGGATTTGTTTGAGATTGATCTTGAGGCAGTGAATTGCATTCCACCACCCCATTACTTGGAAAGTTACTACTACATTTCCACAGGGCATATTGCACTTCTGGCTAATTGTTTGCTACCCATATCTGATGTCTCTAAAGCTATTCCAGCAATGTCTTTTGAAGGGAAGACCAAAGTTGTGTGGATTACAGAGCCCGCATCGTTGGGGTAGTATCTTAGGCTACCGTTCTTGAGGGCTCTTGGAGTTATACACGAGAAAAGGGAAGCACAATTTCATTTCCAGTTTCAGCGTTATTGACTTATTATCAAGTTGGAAAATGCTTGATTACACAATTTTATAGGCAAGAGAAACATACGAAAATATCTAATTAGCTGTTTTTTAAGTACTTGCCCTTCCTTTATTTTTTATAAAAGAGAAACTGCAGTTTGTGCAAAACAACGTTCTTATTATATGACATGGTTTTATCAGGTTTTCTATCTGTGTGATCCATGAAATCATTGGCGTTGATTTTATGACTTATAAGTGATACCATTAGCTCATTTCTTTTGAGCAATGCTATTTCCTGCCTTTTTATTATGTTCACAAATTGTCTTTTTATGTTTGTAACATGCCTTTTTACAACTTTTAGATGTATACTAATTTTGTCGGAAGAGTTCAACCTCTTACATAAATTTACCTTGAGAGTTTAATTTTGAACCCAAAGAATCTTAAATTCAATCAAAAACATGTATAGCTATCTTCTTTCGAGCATTGTTTTAATTTTGGACACGGTATATTTTTAAAAAGTTTCAAATTCCATATAGTATAAGGTTTAATTACTCTTGATTCTATATTTATAATAACCTTTTTTATTCCCTCTAGTAGTAATTTTTTTAACTCTTTTTGGTCTTCGCTATTTAAACTCACCTATCAATGTTACATTCAAATCCTTTAAAAAATGCTAAAAAATTGAAGTTGTCTATTTTTTTTTCATCACCAATTGTTTAGTAGCAGTTTTAGTGAATCTAGATGTAATGGCCTTAGGCAATTTTAGACCATAAGGATAAAAAAGGTTACAAAATTGCAACTAAAAGGACTAAAATGGAATGTTTTAAATGTAATCACATGTTGTCGTTATATGATAACTAGATAACAAACAAAGCCAAAGATTTCATTTTAGCTCATTTCAAAATTCTTCAATTAATTTATTTATGAAAATATTTGTAAACTTTTCACATTTCAAAAACTAAAAGATAAAGCTCAAACGTTAAGATAACACAACATATCCATATATATACATATATATATATATATATAATTAACCAACTAAGTAAAACCATTTGTCTTATGGCACTTCAACATGTTATCATAATATACAACATCAAAACAATCAACATGTAGATATGTAGATATATATTATATATAAAACTCTATTAAAAAAGATAAATACCCTAAACACCTAAGTTGACCAACACTATACCTAAAACTAATCAAAGAAAATGACGAGAAGGATCACATCTTCACGTTCATGCATGTCCATCCATGATGCTTCCAAAAGAAAGTTCACCTCTTATCAATATGCTCCATGAGCAAGAAGTTTGAGATCATCACAGTCATAACCACATGTGTCATATTGCAAGGGTAAGCTCACCAAATACAATCATACTTAAAACAATTTAAAACTCAATAAATAACAACTATTTAAACTTTATTGTCTTTAAAGCATGGCATTTGAAATTCAAATAACAACAACATTAAACTCACAAAAAATGAATATCTCATGTACAATCACCATGAATCACAACCGAGCATCAAAATCATAAATCAACCATCACATATCAGCATCACAAGTCCAATAATCAATCATCACCATCCAACACCAATCATAATCATCAAAATGCAGACTCTACTCCATGGATATTTACTGATGAAATCTCCTTTATGGATCACAAATTTAGCATCTCACACTTGAATTTTTTTAGGTAAGTTTTCAAGAAAAATATAAAAATCAAAAGTAAAAAATGGATTGAGGTAAGAAATGATAGAACAACGCTGCAATTTGGATGAATTGATAAATTGAGATGAAGATTCACCATTTTGAATTAGGAAATTTAAAGATAAGAACCAAGGTTAGTTCCTAAGAACCTAGATAGAGTCTCTCTCACAATGCTTCAAAACTTCTTTTCAAAATAAGTCAAAACTATTTACAAGGTCAACATTTGTCCTATTATATTATAGACCTAAAGACTATACCCAGGCTCATTACTAAAGGCCCAAACATAAGCTAAAAATATTAAAAGTCAAACAAATTAATGAAAGAGGCTTAAGTCCAATACATACAAATGACAACACCCAACAAAAGCCCAATACAAAACATGTCTAATATATTCTGTTCCAAGTGAAACTCCTTAGGTAAGTATTCATCATTTACATCACTTGGGTGATCAACATAGACACATCCCTTAACATACTATTCATCTTTGAACATTAGGGGAGTCCTACAATTGATCGTACATATTAAGTGTGGTTTTATCGGAATATATGAGTTTGGGTACTGGCTTACCTTAGTAAGGCTTGCAAGGACCATAACCTCAATAGGAGTTTGCCCACCTTAGCCTCTATAGGAGTTCTCTCACTCATTTAGTATATAGCTCATTTAGTAATAGGCACCACAAATTCATCCAGCATTAGGTTGGAGGCTCACCAAGCACTCTCAACTTACATGCCTACTCACATGCAACAACAACTAAACATCATATTATATTTGGATTCTGTTGTGGTCCTATAGATACTTCACCTCCATACTCATCATCTCCAATGGTTTGACTTAAGGATCCAAATTTCAGCCACATACAACAACAACTATATGCATCATATTATACTTAGATTCCTATGCAATCATAGATATGACACCTTATCCGCCATCTCTGATGGTTTGACTTAAAGTTCCAAGTTTTACCAGCAACAAACCATGCCTTATGCATCCAAATGAGTCAACTTAATATTTATGAAACATTTTCACCATTTCGAAAAAGTCATCAAAGTTTAAAACATGAGATGACTACTTGGGAAGATATTCAGCAAGTGAGGCAAAATTTTGGCACCCAATTAAATTATCCTTACCCTAGTAGTCATTTTTTAAATCTTTTGAAAGTCATAATTAACTCATTTAAATGCTTTTAGACAAATTTTAATATCAAAGATTTATTTACAACAATATACACCATCACCTCATCAAAATATAAACAACTCAACAATAATCATTTCATCAATCAACAACATAATCATCTCAACATTAACACAATCACCTCATCAATGATATAATCATCTTAACAACAAATAATATTCTCAACAAATAATATTCTCATTTGGATAATAAGAAGAACATCGATCTCATCATTCTTTTAAAATCTACAACATCAAGCAAACAAAGCCATACTATTGTTCATTTTAGAAAACCTCCATGAGAAATCTTAGATTTTACTTTCAAAGCACATTTAGAATAACCTGATCAAGTTCGTATTGAAAAGTCCATAATTAGGATTAAAACCAATTTCTCAATTTACTGTAGAAAGTCCCTTTTAAAGTTCATAAAATAAAGATGTATTCATTTGAAAAGTCATTCAAGAAAGCAATAAAGGCCACAACTGGCTTAAGACTCTTCTTGCTTAAGCCAACACTTTAGGGAGAGCCTTCTAGGGAATCACTACTAGAAAAATGAAAATTAGCAAGGGTGAAATCCATCACAAAATAAATAAAATCTGTCATAGAAAATGTTTGTGACGAAATGTGTGACGAAATAAATATTCTCACAAATTTCGTTGTCAACAACATTTCAGCGAGGGAATTTTTTGTCCCATCATAGATAATGACAAAAATTATCCCATCACATCATCTAAAAAATCCATTACATTTTTTTGAAAATAAACGAACAACTTTATTTATGAATTTTCTTAGCTAAATGTCGTAAACACAAATCTCAAATTGTGAAGAACTATATTGTCATCAAAAATAGCGCAACTGATTAGTTTGTCACAACTTTGGCTTCCCTTTTGTTGACAGATGTGGTGTCCCTCTCAAATTGTGAAGAATTATTTCATTTCAAGATTTATTTTGAATACCTACTCTTCCATTAAGTTGTAAACATTTTTTTTTAATTCTTATTCATCTACCCAACCCCCCACTAGACGAATCCCGCTCATACAATGTGACAATAAGTAATCATTTTTCTATGCAAATTTGTAAATAATAAGAATAAATTAAAATCAAATATAATAAATAAGCAAGTTAAATAAAATTAAAAGTTTTGCTTAACATCTCATAATTAATTTCAATATAACATTCAGGAACCACTACTTAAGCAAAAATCAAATGTTCCAAAGTAGATAATAAACACACAAAAAAGAAGAAGGCAATCATATTACCATTTAGACAATCCTCAAAACCGAAGTTATCAAAACTTCCCTGTAACAGTATATATTAAAAAAAAACACTTATAGCACAATATTAAAAAAAAATATTGATGCCACAAGATCCTTTTTATCTTGCTTGTGGAAGACCAAATGCATCGTCCTTGAAGCTTTTGGACTCAAGCGCGATGCTGCCTCACCAAATTGAGACACGGTTTTTACAATTAAATTAAGAAGTACCATTCATATAATATGATATCTCACATTAAGTACAATAATACTCAGAAAAAAATGAAAATTAATTACAATAATACATAAAGAAGAAAATGAGAATGTACCTATATACCAGGGATTCTTTGGCTTAGCTAAGTAAGCACAAATCAAAATCCAAATGGCTTAATTGAAAACAATTTAAAAAGAAAGAAAACAAAAATTGTTTCACATGGTCTAATTAAGAGAATACTTGTACTTTAAGAACAAGGAAAAATCTATAGTTCATTTTTGTGTGCTTGGAGAGAAAGATAACAAGTGTTTATGAGTTAGTCATGTTACCTCCCTTCGCAGAAGATAGAACATTTAAATTGGTCTCAAGTGCATTGCCTCTGCTCTATGTATGAGCTCCCAAAGTAGTCAAATAATGGTTAAGCTCATAATGAAAGCAAGAATTGACATGCATGCTAGAGGGTAGCTTTATTATGAAACAAATTTACCACTTTTATTTACAACTAACGTACCTAGTGGTGATATCATTTTAGCAACATGTACCACATATAGAGAGTTTAGTACATAATAATTTAATTTCTACTAACATGTGAACGAAATGATGAGTGTGATCTACCACTTTTATTTTTTTCTTCTCTAGCCAGGAGCACAATACACATCCACTCGCTAATATTTCTTCAAACTAACTGAGCACATAAGTGATAGAACAAATATAATAACAAACCAATTCACCTAGGTTCTTTTTGTAATCCACTCATGGATTCAGTTAGTCTTTGATTTCTTTTTCCCTAAATGTTTAAATTTTTCTAGCAATATAAGTAATCCCTTCAAGCTTCTGTTTAAAATAAAATACTATTAAATTAACTCTCAAGAGTCAAGACACAGAAGACATAATATAAATTTACCTTAAGGTCGCTAACAAGCAGGATCTTAGTAAGGACCTCTGGATCAGCTAGCACAACAATTGCATAGACACTAGCAGGGAATTGAAAGTTTTTTTCACTTCTAAGCTGAAAAGATAAAGAGATCAGGTTTATGTCTCTTTGCTAAAAAAAAGCCTTGCATATTCTTATAATAAAGATTAGGTTTTATAAGTGGAGAATTTGTAAGTTGATTTTGGCTATTAACATGCACAACTAACTTCTCCCTAAATCAAGAATAATACATGTAATTACAGTAGCGGATCAACAATTGTAAGTCCTTGTGTGCAACTGTCATTCTAGAAATTCCATATTATAGATGTTTAATTAATTTGCATCTCTTCTTTTTGTTCCTATCATAGTGAAAATTAAAACTTGAAAGAAAAGAAAGGAGGGGAGGTAAGTACCTCAGACATCACAATGAGTTTAGTTAGTAAATGTAGCAAATAAAAATATGATGATATAAATGGTTAATGTAGGTTTGCCAAGGTCAACACTAAATGATATCACTACACCAGTTTAATTAGTAAGATAGTAATTAGAAAACTACTTGAATTGAAAGTGTACACTGAAGTGTAAAACTAACCACAAGTGTCTACCTATGATATTGCTTGTATTCTTAAACCAAGCCTGCATCTTATTTTCTTCTTGACCTTTGACTTGATCTCTCTAAATTTAGTAAGCACAACTTTAGGGTCTGTTAGGAATCTCATTAAGATCCTAGAAACATGCAATATACATTAATATAATTACAAAACTATAAAAAAAATTAATAAACAAAATAAAATTTTGAGTCCTCAACATACTTTCCTGAAATTCCTCACTTTCTACACATATTTAAGAATTTAGTATTGTCACATTGAAAGATGATGCTCATAGCATACTTTATGAGTAATACCCTTTTTATCACCAACAATAGTATCCGTTTCGAAAGTCCCACTTTTTAATTCAAACCTATTGCCTTTTCTATTTTACAGGTCTTGAAGAATGAATGTTGGTGCTTCTCCCTATTTATCACAATGATGGGTAGGGTTACAAACATCAAATCAAAATCCCCATTCTGATTCAATATCATAAGCAATATCATAAGCAAACCACATTCCTCGTTTTGTAACCATTCATTCAAAAAAACTTGTTCTCATGCAATGGTTTTGGAGAGTGTGGAACAGTTTCCTCGAGAACAGAAGCCCCCAAAGCAGAGGCTGTGCGTGTATTCCACTACCTCAATGGTCTCTCTCAACAAATGGTTTAGGGTCAACATTTGATTTCTACAGCTTCAATCCTCCCATGCTCAAGGACAAAATTACCCACAAAAAAAAAACTAATACAAGCAACTTATTAGTCAGCTATATTGCCAAACATAAAGCTCAATCTTCCAAAATTGATAATTCCAAAATTAATTCCCCTAGAAGACCATTCATCACTCTACTCCAAACAAGTACACTACACGGAATGAAGAGATGTTATTCCACAATCAGTTTCCTCAGTTCATATTGATCTTGTTGCAGTTAAAACATCTTAGAATTAAGTTAGTTACCTGTTCTATTCAGAGTTAGGGTGTACGGATAGAAACTTCCCTAATGTAGTGAGTGCAGCATAAAAATAAAGCAGCAGTTCAAGAAACAGCTCAATCACCACCTGCATTATTTACAAAAACATTAAAGTGATTACATGAAATCGAAACCCAAGGTTGAAATGTTAATTAAATTACGTCGAATGGAGGCCTTGAAAACTCTTCCTCAGTAATCTTCAACCTTGTCTGCAACAAAAATCAGACCCAATTATAGATCCATGATCCCTAACGCTAAAATGCATAATAGAAAGCAAACAAGTATGAGAATCAGTTTTAGGTTACACTGGACAGTTGAATAAGCGGCGTGAAATAGAATCAGAATGCCGAGGAACACCTGTTTGTTGCTTCAAGTCCTTATAACACCTACATGGAACAAAGTAGAGGACGAGCATGAGTAAGGAGAAGAAGATGAGAGGTTTAGGGTTTGGGGTCATACCGGTGCTTCGAGGCATAAAGGTGTATGGTTCCCATGGCTCCAAATCTGCCAGTACGGTACAACCATGGCACTGGCAGAAGAATCCAGATCTCACCTCGTCGTTCTCACAACGATGTCTAGATCATGCTTTGTGGAGGCAAGATCTGCACTGAGATCTCTATATTTGGTGGCGCGAAGGTCACAGTGGTCGGTAGTGGCCATGGCGCGGTGGCAAGCAGTGGCAATGGTCGGCGTATTTATGTGCCTCCAAGCTCAATGTCACACTCTGTATCTTGAGTCATCGGTGGCTTCCCTAACGGATCGTACGAATTCGAAATCACCTGCGATGTCTACATGTCCAATGGTGACGGCTGTTGCAGCTCTGACATTGGTTGCGGTTGTCGCGGCGACAAGTCTGAGTTCGAGTCAGACACCGTCAACGGTGCTGGGGCATTGGTGCTGATTTGGAGGACAATGCGCGCGCCATGATGGAGATCGCATTGTGAAATGATCAAATCGTCTCGGAGAAGTTTGTAATGATATAGGATGATTTGACGGGCGATGCGAATGTGCTGAGAGCTAAACACCTTCTCTTTGACATGGCAGATTGTTTCAGAGGGATCAACTTCAATAGTGAATGAGTGCCCTCCCTAGAAACTTAATGTACATCTTAATCACTATGAGTGTGTGAGTGAGTATTAATTTTTTCACATTATAATTAATTTAGAATATAACAATAAATATAGACATACTATTAAGATAAATTTGTTGCCATGTTATTATGGTTGTCAGAATAGTGATTTTACGTAGAATCGAATCGTAGAATTGTAAGAGTTTACTTCAGACAAAAAATAAATAAATTATCTATATATAAATAAAAAGAGAGTTATTAAAAAAAAGAGTGTAAATAGCAACTACTAGCCCATTTTTTAATAAAAAAATGTGTCAGAGGGTGTATATTAATCAATAATGGGGTGCAAGAAGCAAATAAGTTATGGATTTGGCCCAAATTCCAAAAAAAAAAACCTAATTCCTCCCATATAAAAGCTTAGTATAAATTTTTAGCCTAAACACTATTAGGTCTTGTTGGCCCATTTTTTTTTTTATAATTAGTATAAATTTAAGAAAAATAAATAAAAAGGCCAATTTGACATAGCCAAACGAGCCAACAAGCCAAGCCAAGTCAAGTAAAACACGGCTTATGAGAATTTTGGGTCAAGTTGAGTCAACTCATTTGACATAGTTCCAAACATAGGTACACATCAAACCCCATGTGAAAAATGAATCATCATCTAAACCTATAAAGAAAAGTCATTGAGTCACTTCCTGAACCTACTAGTTCAATTTGAGTTTATTAATAATAGTTATTAGTCAGTCAATTAGTAATTACCTAATTACTTTACATTTATATTATTTTTAAGTTATGTAATTCTACATGCTTTGCTATAACTATAGAATTAGAATATTAATATTAACTACAATATTATCTATATTGATAAAAAAAAGGTTAATTATTATAGTAGTTTAATAATTTATATATACTTTTAAGATATAAAAATTCAAATATATATAGCCATAACACTAAATAATATATGTTTTCAAATTAAATATATCATAAAATGTGTGACCAAAAGATTTAGGGAAGGGTTTATTCGTGACAATGTTTGTTACATAATAATTTCAAATTCTTGTGATGGACTTTGTGATGGATTAAATTCCTTCACAAATAGACTCAGTGAATATTTCAAATTCACTTTGTAATGAACTCTATGACGGGACAGTTAGAGAGGGATTAGTTCCATCGCACTTATCCATCACTAACTTACATTTATGCATTTAGTGACATCGTCTGTGACGACTATGATAGATGGGGGAAATATTCGTCACAAATTGCCTTAAATATGTGTTGGCCACAAATTTTATAAATCCCTCACAAACATCATCACTAAGTGCGAGGGTTTAGTTTTTGTCACAAACCTTTGTCATTAATTTTGATTTTTCTAGTAGTGAATCATATATATGATTTCTGCCTCTATACTCACTTAAGCGACAAACATTCTCGGTTAAGAGATAACCTTGTTTAAATGGCAATTCACATAAAGCCTCCTTCCTTCTCTGTGTTATTTTCACTTAAGCTAGACTTTCTACTCGCATAAGCGACAATCTTCTTGTTTAACGAAAATTTCACTAAACATGTTTGTCTCTGCAACTTCATTTTCTTAAGTGACTGAAGCTCTGCATAACTTATGAGTCTATAAAAATCACTTTCAAGGGCTTTCAAACACTTCCAAAACTTTAGAAACTCCACAAGCACAATTTTTTTCTTCATAAAAACACCAATAACAATCATTTCCAAGTCCAAAATCACACCAACATGAAGTTAAAACAAGATTAAGCTTCCCTTACCATAGATCTCCAAGCTTATGTTTTTGAGAAAAAGAGAGAAAGGAGAAGTCTTAAGCTCAACTAAAGAGGATTTATTTCAACAACAACACCATCTCACCTAAACCCATGAAACACACCCCAAAACAAATCAAATAAGGTTTTGCAACAAACACTGATTATGGGTCATCTCATGGAAAGAAGAAAGAAAAGAGAAAGAGAGATCACCATCCAACAATGGAATCACAAGCTCAAGAAAGAGGAAAGAACTCTGTCTTGAAAAGAGAACAAGTCTCATTCTTGAGAGAATTCCTTATGGGCGGAGGAGAACATGGGAGAAGAGAAAAAAGGAAAAGAGAGAACTTAGGGTTCTTGAGAAAAATGAGAGTGTCTCCATAGGTATATGGTTGCCCAAAGGAATAAAGAGAATATGGGCTCTTCTCACTCATGGCCCAAACCAAAATCTCAACACAACTTAACCCACCTCTCACAAACAATATAAAATATCATCCATTTAATTTCTATTTTATTTTTTAACAAAATAAAATAAATAATTCACATTGCAATTTTTAAACTAACTTAGTCATGCATTAAGAATAACTATCTTGAACTAGAGTGTTTTTTTATAATAAAAAATCTTCAATAATAATGTTTTTAAATGTATTTCTTTTTAAATTAAATTTTAATATATATATATATATATATATTTTAAAATATCAACTAACTAAAAGTAATTATGTATGATAATATAAATTGTTTATCATAAATATAAAATATAATTGATGGTTCAAAAATATTTATTTATAATATATATATATTCAAAATTATTTATTCATTATAAATTTTAGTTATATAAATAATACCAGTTTAAATATATTTTGTTAAGCTGTAAGATTTAATTATCACAATCATTAATAAGAAATCTAACATCTTTGAAATGATATACTAACACGTCGTCATTGGATAAGGGATATCATGTCAATCGAAAATTCTTCTCATTAGCTTTAGAATTGCTTGGTATCACGATCAAAGAGGGTATAAAATAAGCAAAAGTTTAAGAACAAGATGGAAAAGAAAAGAAGAGAGTAGCCAGAGAAAATGATACAAAATAAGTTAAATGTTGTAGTTTCTACGTATCCTGCTGAGAAATATATATCCTCCAGCTCTCTTCTTCCGTATGTGCCAAATCAGAATCCTTTTTCCTTTTCAGCTCCTTTCCTCTCAAGAACATTTTCAGTATCCAAAGACAATCAGAGAGATGTTTTGTGGATTTTTAAGAGTAAGAAACCGTTTCTTAGAAGAAACTCTCTATTCGAGAATATCTACATGACATGGAAGTTCCTTCAAGGAAAATTTGGATTTCTAATATAAGAAATTAAATTATTTTTTCGAACATCACCAACCAAGGGGGAAAGGGAAGAGGAAGCGCATACCTCTGCGATGCTCGATGTTGGCAAGGCGATCCACCTTTGGCGCGCCCTCGGGGAGGACGACGAAGATGGCGGTGAGGTTGTAGCCGTGGTTGAAATCCTCCAGGAGAGATCGGGGGATGATGAGGAGCTCGATACCGTGGATGATGTCGTCGGGGCGAAGGGCGTCGTCGATGCGGAGTATCTCGACCGAAACGACAGTGGCGGTTGAAGAGAGTGCGGTGGCCATTGGTGAGAGGCGATTCACTTGAAGGAAGGTTCTCGAGAAAACAAGCGCATAGAGAAAGGAGATGAAGGATATGGAACGTTTTTGGACAGAGAAAGCTTATGAAAAAATGAATTAATTATTTTATAGGAATAATGATGAAATTATAATAAAAAGTATAAATGAATGGATTTTTTCAAATTTTTTACAGTTTCTTGCATTTGAGTACAATTTTGTATGAGTTTTTACGAGTGACACGATATTATGAGGACCACAAAAAGTGCTACAAGTATCACAAAAAATGATTAAGAAACTCATAAAAAATCATGGTTAGAGATGCTCTCATTTCTTCCTTTTGAAAAGTCATACTCTACCAATGACTAGCTAGGTCTTATTTTGGGGGCTCCTTTGGTTTCATGTGTCAGATTTTATACACCTAGTTAAACCAAGTCAATTCCTTCTTTTGGTTAGATTTGATGTAGATCAATCTCAAATGAGATAACGATCTTGGTTTTGTTAGTTTGATTTTTGCACACACAAAAAAAAAAAAAAATCACAAGAATCTGGTAACAGAAGCTACAAATAATGTGTAGGGAGGGAAAAAAGGTTTAAATAATGTAGCCATGTAGGTTTGCCAATTTCATCCGAATATTCTCAGTATGTATGCTTTAATTTAAATAAGCTTTCATAATATTGTTTATTTAGGATTGTTACCTATTGCTGAATAAAGTAGTCTGTGTACCTAAAAACTTAGGGTTATCAAATAACCAATATATGGATGCGGAAAAGGGATTAGAAGTACATAGTTAAGTGGGAAAATAGATAACCTTTTTTTCTGTTTTGCCTAGTAAATACCATGTGGGGGGGGATACGAACTCACCAATCTCAGTGCGCAGTTTCGCCTTCTATGCCTAGGTTTGGAATTTGGATGGCTGAGCTTAAGGTAATGTGCTAAAGTGACAAGAAAGACACTGCAATTCTTTTACTTTATGAAGCTAAGAAATTTATACGCAATGAGTACAAAGGATACTAGTATATCAATTAATATTGTGTGTTGCAGATGATAGATAATTACATCCTTTAAAAAAAGTATGTCATTAGAAGTTCAATTCAAGTGTAGAGAAGAGTATGTATTGAGAGAAATTAGTTAGTTACATAGATCTCTATATATTGAGAAATTAATTAATATCTGATTTTCGGTAAGAGAATACTTGGACAACAACAACAAAAAAAGAATGCTAACATAGCTCTTTTAACAAGAATCAATTTTTAAGAAAATGTACCTTATAATTAGTAACAAGAAGCACTTGTGCGTAATTTAAACCAATCATAGACGTGCATCCAGATATGTGAGAAAAGCTGCTAGATTAAAAAGAAATAATTATGTGCATTGTGTTTTTCCGTTGAGAAGCCTCCAAATAAACGTTGAATCAAAAGTAACAAATTAGGGCTTCTCACTAAATGTGCATTAGAATATGTGTCCCTCCACCCAAACTTAAAACAACACACCCTATCTAGCTAGTGTATTATTAATTTCCAATGAAAGAAAGGCACAACTTTCAAGGGTAACATCTATGTGTTGATACTAATTTTTCTGAAAAACCTTTGATCTGATATGTTTTATATTCAAAGCTCAAATCCTGTATGCTTACTTGACATTATAGCTATACTAAGTCGAAAACTGGCAAAATATATGACATGTTAGCTTCCACGTTTCGATACAATGGATTTATGTCCATCAGAACCGTGTTTCAATTGTTACACGTGGTGCGAGAAGTACTTGATTCACGTTAACAAATTTATTCCAAACACACATAGTTAACTCAGGGATGAAAAATTTAAGTTAGGATAATTTGTCTCATTGTCTATTGCTACTTTTCATAAGTTTTCTCCTCTGTATATAACTGAGTCATCTCAAGCCAACATCTTAAACTTTGAGATAACAGATCATTTGTTTTTTAATATTTTGCAAGCTATTAATTAAGACTAGTAACCTTTAACTAATTTTTTCTCACTTACCAATTGTCATGTTGAATTGAAACTCATGTCATAATTTCTTTTCCAATCGTGTTGTGTTAGCCTGAATGCTGAAACTCACTATATGGCAGTGTTATGTTTACTTAATGCTTGCACACATATGCAAGTATTCCATATTTCGACACTTCTTAATAGTAATCACTTAGATGCATACTTTACCAGTACTTCAATTCACTTGGATTACGACTGGAGAGTTCACTCTCAATCTCTTTATATTAATATTACATTAATTAATTCTGTAGTATGAACTCCACACAGTTAAGATATGGTTATTACTCAAATATTCAATCTTTATCCTGGAAGCTTGCACTGGAAACTTGGTTATGATTGAACACGTAAACACCATTTCATGTATTCCTGACAGGGTATTCTGTGAAGTTAACTAAAAGCGGGTCTCATAGATGAATAGAAATGATCAATCCTCACATATTCTGGGATTTAAGAAAAATATATATAATGATGCATCACTTTAAGTTTTTAAGAAATTTAACAGTTATAAGGTTAACTGGTATGTGAAAAGAGAAAAAAGAAAGAAATGACTCATGGATTTGAATACTCCATACTAATAAAAAATTAACAACTACTAGAAAAAAAATCAAGAAATTCTTGTCATAAATTAAACTCATTTGTTGATTTCCAATGTATAATTTAAGAATATATGCAATACAGATGATTGGATCAAAATTGAATCCTAAATGAAAAAGACTATACTATCACATAAAACAAAAAGGAAAGAAGTGAACGTCCAGTAAATTAAGTCCAGCACATGTCGACAAATATAATTAGGTTTCTTGAATGAAAAGTTATTGAATAGTCTCCAACCATCATGTGTTTATAGGCTCACCTAATTTTTACGAAATAAATAGTTACCTTTTTTAATTTATAATAATAATAATAATAATAATAATAATAATAATAATAATAATAATAATGTTTCATCTAAAAATAATTAGTTGAGACCATAGTGATCCTGGATCATATTGTAATTTTTTCCGAAGAATATGCAATTCAAGATTCAATTCCTTGTGTATGTACAAAAAAGGTTACTTCAATTTCCATAGCTAGTTAAAAAAAACAATTGAAACTAAACTCTAGGTTACAGTTGAAAAATAAAAATGGTGTCATTCCTCTTATAAGAGCACCTCGTATATATAGCCCACAACTTAATAAAAAGTTAAACATGATAGAGCGAATAAGGATACAGGCAGATAAATAACTGTTTATTCCTAATTAATTATCCTCACCTTCAAATTAACTCCGATGACACGAGAAAGAGAATTCAAGAGAAAATACATAAATCTAATATATAATTCCACTTATTTATGAAGGGTTAATTATAATTAACTCCATAGTTATAGGAATGTTCAATTTCCACAACTCTTGGAATAATTCACCCTTATGACACATGACATAACTCTATCTAGCTAACAAAACATGCATACCACCGTACGATTTTTCACCAATCGCACCAAAAGTTACAAGACCAGGAAAAAAAAGGGACAACATTTGCAAGCCACATGAAGATTTAGCACTAGAACTCCTCACATATATAGGTACCCCACGTGAACATATTTTATTGAGTACATTTAAATGCTTGCATATATAGCTAGCGTCTTCTTGCAGCAGTTTCTCTCTGTGCATTGAAGTAGACAGAAGCAACAGGGAGGCCAAGGTCATTCTCAGCTGAGAATTTGCGAGTGTTGAAGTGATCCCTTGAAGTAGGTGGACGAGTTACACACTGCCTACGTTTTTGCTTCAACAGGACAAACACATACCTGTGTATCCCTATGTTAGGCTTTGGCATCTCATAGCTCACCAACACATTCCCTATACACATACCCCAAAAAGAGTGGCGCAAAAAGTTTAATTAATATGTGATGTGAGCTAGTATGCATATGCATATATATATATATATATATATATATATATATATATGGCAAACGATCAAAAAAACATTTCTTTTTTCAAATTTACTAAATGGAGTAAAATTTAAATTAATATTTCAAAAGAGGTAGGTGGTAGAGTAATTTATGATTTCAATTTTTTATTTTTTTTAAAATACGATTTTAAAATTGTAAGAGATTTTTTATATATATATTTTTTTCACACGACTTTAAAATTATAATCATATTTTTATTAAAATTATAAATTATTTTATTACTTCAATTTTTTTTAATCAACATACGGACTCCGAACAGCTTAAATTATTCATTCAACCGTTTGTCAAAAAAATATTATCCATTCAATCTGCTTTACATCTATTAATTTACGGTTTACAAATATACTTTAGAAACGATTTATATCTAAGTAATATTCACACAAGTTTTGCTCAAATTTTAATATTTTTTAAAAATTTAAGTATTTTTTATTATTTTTAATTTACAAAACAAATAATAATTTTTAACATTAGTAAAAAATATAGATAATATTAAATATAGAAAATATAAAAAAGATTAAATAAAACAATATCAAAATATTAAATAAAACTAAAAAAAATATATCATACATTAATTCATTAAATAATTAAAATAAAAAATCATTTACAATTTTTTTTAAAATATCTTACGTAAAAAAAATTGAAAGTCGTAAAATAATTTACGATTTTAATGAAAAAAATTCCATTACAACTTTAAAGTTGTGTGAAAAAAAACTCTTACAATTTTGAAGTCGTATTTAAAAAAAATAAAAAATTATAGTCACAAATTTTTTTATGACTTCAATAAAAAAAATCGTAAAACAATTTATAACTTTCAATTTAAAGAAGTCATAGATTACCCTATAACTTAGCCCTTTTGGGATATTAATTTAAATTTTATCCACATTTAATAAATTTGAAAGAAAAAAATTATTTTAATCATTTGCCCATATATATATAGTACATCTTTAAATAAATAAAAGTTACCAAATGAGGCATTTGTTGTGCCTGGAATGTCTGTCACCATCCTGAAAAGGGCCCAATTTGAAACAATTCAATATATAGTCTATATAGGATGAGACCTGATAATTGCTTTCAACAGTATATGTACAGTAAAATTAAGTCTTTGGTTAGAACTTAGAATTCCCTTCTTCAAAAACAATTTGGTGCAAAGAATTGATTAATTTTCAATGTGAAACTTATCAAAAAATTTAAAACATAATTATGTTTGTACTTCAAAATAAATTTTCTAGCTTTTAATATCCAAAATGTCATTCTAAAATATGAATTTTTTATCATTATTTTAAAAAAATTATCTCTATCAATTAATGTCTATTCCAAATCCAGAATTGGAGTAAGTTCACTGATCAAGAGTTTTTCCCTTTCTCAGTTCAGAATTGGTTTGGTTTTCAAGTAATGACAACATTACAACTTAACCTCATTTTTATTTAGCATATGAACTATGGAGCATAATAATTGGCTAATTTCAAGCTATGTTAAAAGTACCAGTGCAAATGCTCTCTCAGGTAAGGATCACTAGGGCCAGGGACATCCGGGTCAGTCATAATCTGCAAAGAGAAAAGGAGACATTTATTTCAAATGATTGAAGTTTTGTAAGAAGTACTTTGTATTATTACAGGGAACATAAAAAAAAAAAAAAACAAAAACAGCTCAAGGTTTTCTTTTATATTCTTATATTCTTAAAAAAAAAAAAAAACATATAAATATACCAGTGTATAGAAGGACCTCATATCTCCTCCACCAATCTCAACCTTTGGCCTTGTGGTAATTGTGGAAGGGAAGAACTCGTACCCATTGTAGACTTGCTTCTTATTGTAAGTTACGGTCATTTTTATGGTTGGGGTGAAAGAGTCAAGAACATCTCCTATAACTCTCCCAATAAATAGAGGATCTGTCGACATCTTTGCCATTGTAAGAGCAACAAGGAAAACAAGAGGAAAGAGAATATAACTTAATGATTCATTACTTGTGAAGGGAAATGGGAGCATGAACTACATATTTATAGCCTCTCAATAAAGGAAACTATATATTCAGATTGGTTTCTTTTTCTTTTAGTAAAAATACACCTTTCGTTGTTAAGTCAGTTTTGTTGTTTTATCCTTTATTTTTCTTATCAATTTTGTTTTTTCAACTTAAACTTTTAATTAGTTGCAATATTTTTCTTTATGTTAATTTTGTTACTTTGCTTAATGAAAGTGCATGCATTTACTTGCCATTGATGTTGTTAACTAAGCCTTAATTGACAACTAAATTGTCAAAAACTTGTTATTTGGAACAAAAAGAGGACTTAATTAAAATAAAAGTTAATTACCGTAAATATAAATGACTAAATTGATAATTTACACACAAAAATTGATCGAGGTTCATTCTTTTTCATTTTATTATTCTTTCACGGAATGTCTCACGATTAATGTCCATCGGTGGGTATAGCCGTATAGGGCATTAGTGGTAGTTTAGTCCTTTAGTGTCTAATTATAATGTTGTGTATATGAAAGTAGAAAAATATGAAAATTAAGAAGAATGATTCAAGGTTTTCGTTTGTATAAAATTATCAAATATCAAATAATTCTTTATATTTATTTTTAAGTTTCAATTTAATTTTTTTCTCCAAAAAATTAAACCATGTTTTAAGCTGCGAGAAATGATAGAAACATTATATGGAACACTCTTTTTTATATCCTATTTTTACTATGTCTAAAATTGATTGAAAAATCACCAATTTTAATGTATCATACTTTTAATTAAGGTTAGAGAGCCATTATATAAAAAGGGAATCCACCAAAATGAGTGATTTATAATTGTATTTTTTTAAAATTGGACAAGTAATTGAACATGGTAAAAATAAGTTCAATTAACTGTGCTTAAATCGTGGTCAAATAAGTAGTTATTAAATTTATTTTATTAACATCATATAATATTTTAAATAATAAAAATCTTGGTTAAAAATTATAAATTAATACAAAAGACTAAATTATATGATTTATAAGATAAACTATAATAATAATTGAAAAAATAATTTATAAGAAATATTTAAATATACATTTATTTATCTTTAAATGTTTTATATTAAATTTAAAAATTAAATTAATAAATACCGAAATCGAATGATTTATCAAATTTAAACCATTTTATTACCAATTCTTACTTGTTTTGAAATACTAAAGATTTTTATAGAATACACAGATTGATCACTTCTAATTAGACCAGTCAAATCGGGCGGTGCAATTTGATCACTTCTAATTTGATTTTACCATATTATTAGTATACATAGATCCAAAAAAAAGTTATGCAAAAAGTTTAGTTTTTCAAAACAAAAGCTGCATTGACAAAAGAAATTCTAACACATAATATCTTTTTATTTGTAAGTAAAGGGTACATACTCTCTGGAGAATATTTCAATATTATTATTATTATTATTATTTTCTTAAAACTATTTAACTATTAACGACTATAATGATAAAAACTAAATATTAATTAATAGCTAATTAAAGAAATATCTAATAAAATATGAAAAAAAATCACCAAATATAGTATACTACCTCTAGCTCTATACATAAGAAATTAATATCAATAAATTAAATTAAAATCAACAAAGGTAAGTTCAATTAGTTAATTTTAATTAATATTGACATAAATTTAATTTTTATTTTAAAAAATAATCATAAAATTAATGGATTTGAGATTTT
>PYAF01002470.1:321579-332002 GCA_007407185.1 Glycine tomentella
TTTTTTATAACTTAAACTGTTTATAGTATAAATAGATTTGAATTCGAGTCATTCAAAGTAAGTAAGAATAAAGTAAATAATTTTAGTCACTAATAACAAAATTAATCATTAATATTTCATTACATGTATAATAAATTATGCATAAAATTACTTATCCCACTTACTTATTTATGTTTTTCTCTCCATTTTCCTCTCTCCTAATCAAAGATACCATTAACATGGATTATTTTAATTAAATTCAGCTTCATGAATTTGAATCTCAAACAATGTAAAACATAAATGATAAACAAAAGATTAATTAGCTTTGTTCATATTTTTTTTATCAAGTTAGTCCCTAAAAAATATAAAATTATTATTTATGTCATCATTAGTATTAATCTTTCATATAAAAAAATTAAGTACAAATTTAAAAAATATTTTATTAAAAAATATAATAACTCTTTAATTTTCAAAAGCCTCTAAATAAAAGGAGCAAATTAAATTTAAACAAACAAAAAATAAAATCCATCTCCACTATATCTCTCTGGTTCTTCTCTCCAGCGCACGCAGCGTAGGGGTCCATTCAATTGGTCTTGATTGGGTAGTGTTTAGAGTCAGATAAAGCACTATGTGTAATAATGCATGCTGGTACATCCTACCTTTAGCAACTTGTCAAATCACTTGTTTTGTCAGAGAATGAATCTTTAATTTATTATTTAAAAAATATATTGCTCTAATAATATTACGATATTACTAACTTAAAAATTAATTTAGTCTCTACGAAAGATTAATAAAAAATTAAGCATAGTTGTAATCTTTTGTACATAAAATTTTAATTAATATCACTCTTTTAGATTTTGTAGTTAAACTTAATCAGCATGAATATTAAATGTTTTTGTAAAATAATATTATCTAATATATGATTAAGTGACATATATTTAATCACATTTCATCATTAATCATTTTAAAATAACATATAATTTAACAAGATTAAATATGTCTCAAATTATTAATAAGTGATGGTAAAAAATATAGTCACAAATATATACCATAAAATATTTGTGTATTGTTTAAAAATTTAATTAGTAAAAAATTTTAAAAATGTTTTAAAAAATATCTAGAACATAATTTAACATAAACTTATACTCAATTGTTTATTTTTAATAGTTACATTATTTTTAAAAAAAATCATCGTGATTTTTATTTAGGCTATCTGAGGAATATCAAATATATATATATATATATATATGGATAAAAAATACTAGTATTTGCTAAATCAAAGTAAAAAGGGAAAAATAATCTAGCCTAGTGAAAACTTTCACGTTTGTCACGTTCTTTAGCGTGCGAGTAATTTTGTTAAAATTGAATATTAGTTAGGTTAAATTCTTATACTTTAAATATTATAAATGAATTCAATCTTTAATAAAAAATAATTCTTGATCAATTTTATTTACTTCTGGATTGAACTTCAAATTAGTTAATTTTTTTTATGAATTAAAGAGTTAAAGAAAAAAAATATAAATGAGTAGCGTATTTTCGAAACCTTTTCTAATATGGTTCCTATCTTAGGTCTTTTTTTTGGCTCGATGGAATAAATTTTTAAAACTATAAAGCCATTTGGAAAATTTTATGAAGAGTTTATTTGAATATTTGAAGAGGGAAAATTTTATAAAGAGTTTATTTGAATATTTTAAGAGGGAATGCAATGAGACTGCATATCATATTTATCTAACCTAGCTTTTACTCAGGGCGATCGAAATATATATTGGGTTGAGAATGTTGCTCATCCAATTTCTTCCATTATTACAGCTGCATATTTAAGTTGAATAAAACTCAATTCATTCCTAAAAAGAATTATGAAAATAGTTTATCACTCTTGTAAGATTTTTTTAACTTATTTTCATTTTTTTGGTATAATATATGTATCAAAAAAAATTATTTTTAACTTATTCTAGTATGTTATATGACCAAATTCACACTATAAACGTTTATGTGATACACAATTTTATTTGAAAAGTCCTTAATTAAGATGTTTATTCAAATGTGCCTTAAATCACATATTTTTAAAATTATAATTAAAATCTTAAGAAAATATGGTAACAAATAATCAGTTTATTCATTGAGTAAATTTTAGTTTAAGTCCTACCCTTCAAATTTATTGTTTGAACCGGAAGATGGTCTAAAAATAATTTACATATAAAAATACGAACTATATAAAAAATTTATAAAATGTAATAAAAATGAATTTTATTAATTGTAAGAATTAACAATTATTTGGTTCAACAATTTAAATTTGACCTATTTTCACTTATTTGAAATAATTGTGCAGTTGTTTATATTTTTTTACATTTTCATATGATTTTCGCAATAAATATAAATATTCTAATCAATGTAAAAAAAATAATTAGTAACTAAGAGAGTTATAATAAAAATGTAAAATTAAGTGATAGCTGCTGATTCTAGGTATTTAGTTTATAGCGAGACAAATAGGACCTTTTAAACCAATCCAGCTTCGACAACACAACGACCGCATGCAAGGCAACAGTGCTAGCGCAGCATGGGGAAGGAACCTTACAACGCAAAACTAATATGCATTTCGCTGTTTTCTGGGTGGCTGACTATTCTTCTGTTTTTTGTCCCCATTGCTCCTTTTTAATTTTCTTGTTTCATACTCAAATTTGTTAAATGATCTCTTGTAATAAGTTGTCTGCGATGATCATGATAATGAGAAAATTAAAAAGATAAATAATGAAGTCTGAAGGAATTAGAAATCAGTTTGAAAGAATTTTGCAAATTGATGAAGTAATTCTAAAAGAAGTTGTCCAAAAGTTAGAAAAACAAAATAAGACGGAATTTTAATTATGACAAAAGAGAAAGAATTTAATAACATGCATGTTTACCATTATAATACACATTATATATATATATATATATATATATTCAAGTCTATAAATAAAACTATAAAAGCACAAATAGAAGAAAAAGAAAAAACGAGCCAATAAGAAGAGATGGAGCGCAAAATTGTAGACACTGGAAGAGAACATGCAAATGACACTCTACTACACATGTTGCGAAGGTTCACAATCACAACAGTGGTATTTAATATGTTGGACTATATATATAAATATTTTATAAATTCGGAATTTTGATGATCATTTAATATATGTAATTAGACAATTTTATATGGCTTTGGTTAAAAAAAAATAAAATCGAACTTCAAAATTGTATAAACACTACCTACACACACGAGTTTCACATATCCCTACTAGAAAGAATGATTTTAACATCATTATGTTAACATTTATTTTATTAAGTATTATTTTAACATTATTACATTAATATCAATTTTTATAAAATCGATGTAAAAAAATGTAGTGAAATATTTGTAAATAACATGAGTTAGTTAATATCAATTTTTGAAAAAATTGATGTTAATATGAGTTCATTAACATCATTTTTTGAAAAATCGATATTAACGAATTCATATTAACACCGGTTTATGAAAAATCGATGTTAACGAAATCATGTTAACATCGATTTTTCCAAAAATTGATGTTATAGAATGATAAGTTAACATCGAGTTTTAGTGAAAATCGATGTTGAACTTACATTTAAAAATATATTTCATGAGCCCTAATTCACTTACTCTCTTGCGCTCTCTTCCTTCTCCGTCTCTCACGCTCTGTGCGTCTTTGCCTTCGCCACTTTCTTCGCCATCCTCTTTGACGCCCCATTCTCCCTCGATGTCCCCACCACCAAAGCCACCACCTTCGCTACCACGTCTGTCTTCGGCATCCTCCTTAGTGAATGACAAGTACTAGATGACATAAGGGAACATCGTCTGTGTGATGAGATTAAGAAGAAAAAAATGACATGGATATGACATGGTGAATTGACATACATGCACAAGGGGTCCCAAACTGAACCAATTGATGTAGAAATGGGAGATCGATTGGAGGATATGATTCGTGATCTTGGACAAGAGTCTTTTCAGCAAGCACATGTCCCTATGTATGATACCTTGGAAAGTGATTCGGAGAAGCCTTTGTATCCAAGGTGCAAGAAGTCTATGACGTTGTTGTCAGCAATATTAAGTCTGGTTAATGTGAAGGCCTAATGACTTCCAAGACATGAATGCTTGGCTAGGATCGTTTCCAGATTGCAAACTTCAAGACTCCATGAATTTTGGTTGAAAACCCAAATAGAAAACTGGAGAAGATTAAGGAATGATTAGGAATGACGCCATGATCCACAAACGGAACGATAAGTCGTAGGAGGATTCGCCACAAAGGAAAGCTTCCTTGATACGAATCGATTTAGTTTCAATCAAGAACCAACAAGAGGCTAAGCTCTCAATTCAAGCAAATGCTTAATTTCTATTAATCAAAGTTAACCAAAAATAGCAAAGTCTGAGTATTTATATGGCTAGGCCTCTAATAAACACCTAAAAACTTAAGTTTAGGCCTATTTATGGAAATATCAAAGCTCATTACAAAAATAACAAAAATATATAGAAACACTACAATTTTAACTAAAAATAATCGACTAATACAACCTGTAATCGATTAAAACAGAGCGTTTCAGCACTGTGTAATCAATTATAGAAACATTGTAATCGATTAAAACAGACAGGACTTGCTTGTGTAATCGATTACAAAAATGTTGTAATCGATTAAAACAGACAACACTTCCTTGTAATCGATTAAAATAGATAGCACTTGCTTCTGTAATCTATTATAGAAACGTTGTAATCTATTAAAACAGACAAGACTTCTTTTGTGTTTGCACTGAGTTGTCACCAAAGGAAGTGCTTCAAGCTCTCCTTCTAGACCTTTGGCTTGGAATGGACCTCCATCATCATGATCCTTAAATAGTCCTATATCATCCCCTCCTTCTTGAAAAGAATCCGACATCGGATTCACATTCACAACACCTATTTCACAAGAAGAAAGATCAACAACATTAAAACTAGAACTCACCCCATACTCACTTGGCAAGTCAGTCTTGTAGGCATTGTCATTAGTCCTCTCAAGGATCTTGAAAAGTCCATCCCCCTAGGTTGAAGTTTAGATTTCCTTTGGAAAGGAAACCTATCCTTCCTTAGATGTAACCAAACCTAATCTCCGGGATCAAATACCAATGTTTTTCTCCCCTTGTTGGCAAGTCGTGCAAATTGCTCCATCTTCCACTCAATTTGATTTCGCACACTTCCATGGAGATTCCTAACAAAAGTAGCTCTAAAGAACCCATGCATACTCAAAATAGAAGAATCATTAGAAAAGGAAATTAGATCAAGAGGGAATAATGTGTGAAAACCATAAAATTCCTCAAAAGGAGAAAAGTAAGAAATAGATTTGGTTACCTTATCATCAAGTCTAGGATTAGGATGTTGATACCTTACGGCGATGTTGTTAGTCTCTTCCATACTAGGCATATAGGCATCCCTATTAGGAAGTGAAGCTCCTGAAACAAGAACAAATTGATTCTCACTTCCTCTTAAAGGAGGAAAGTCGTGGGGTATATCTTGTGGAAGGACATCCTCAAACTCCTTGACAAGTGTATCAAAACCTTGAGACAACTCAAGGGCACTAGAAGACAAGCACATATAATTTGGAATGAGTAAATACGTTTCTTGTTTAACTAGCATCACTCTCTTGAACTCCTTAGGTTTGATGAACAAACCCAGTTTTATCACCAAATATTTTTCACTCTTTTTTTCTATTTTGTTTTGTTCTTTCTTTTCACTCTTTTTGTCATATATTTCTTTTCGGCTTTTCTCTCTTGAAGGACTCTTTTGTTCTTTGATTTTCTTCTCTTTTTCTCTTTTCAATCTCATTTTTATTTGATCCTCACACACCTCACTTAGAGACAAAGGTGAGATAACTACCTTTTTACCTTTATGCAAGAAAGAGTAGCGATTGGCGACCCCATTGTGGACAACATCTCTATCATATTGCCAAGGTCTACCAAGCAACACATGACTAGCTTCCATAGAAACCATATCACAAAGCACTTCATCAACATATTTTCCAATGGAGAAGGTAAGCAATACTTGCTTATGCACAACCAACTCACCATTATCACTCAACCATTGCAATTTATAAAGTTTAGGGCGAGGGGCAATTTTTAAACCAAGCATCTCCACCAATCTAGTACTTGCAACATTTGTGCAACTTCCTCCATCAATGATTAGAGAACAAACTTTTCCATCCACCAAGCATCTAGAATGAAAAATGTTTTCTCTTTGTGTATCATCTCGATCTTTGCACAAACTTCCCATGAGTCATCTTATCATCAAAAGATTTCCCTCTTCCGGTTGAAGAAAACAATCATCATCAACTTCACTAGAGGAACTATGAGAACTCCTAGATGACTCACTATCCACCTCTCCATTTTCCACACAATCATGACCCTTTTGTTAGGGCATTGGGATGCAATATGACCCTTACCCAAACACTTAAAGCATTTAATTGAACTATATTTATTGGAAGGGAAATGAGGAGGAGAAGTAGAATTACCTCTTGAAGACTTTCGTTCAATATGTTGGGAAGAAGAACCTTCCTTAGAAGTGTTCTTATCCTTCCAAGATGAATGACCATATGAAGACTTCTTGTAGGCTTGTTTTCTCTTAAATTGTTGCTCCACTTTCATAGCTGATGTGTTGCAAACACATTGTAGTTTTTAGGCTAGTTTAGGTTATAATTTAGTTAAATAATTAGGAAAATAGGTTAGAATTAGTTAAGTTTATTAATTTATTGTTTTCAATTCAATTCATTACCATTTGAGTGTTTTCAGGATAAGAAAGAGGAAGTTCAAGGCAAAAAGGGAAGCAAGACAAAGTTTCAAGTCCCGCGCGATCCGCGCAGGAACTCGCGCCAATCGTGCCAAGGACATAAAGGCAGGCCTTATTCTCTAAGTATCCACGCGATCAGCGTGGGAATCCACGCAGTTAGCGCCAACCATTCGAAGCTTCCGCGCGACTCGCGCCAGAGCCGCGCCATCAGCGCCACAAAAGACCAGTTTCAGCCTATTCAGCTCGTAGACTCCACGCTATCAGCGTGGAGTACCACGCGATCAGCGCCATCTGTCCGAGTTATCCACGCGATCAGCGCGGGAATCCGCGCGATCCGCGCCATGAAAATCCTGTTTCCTTATTTAAATTATCTTTTACGAATCTGAGTGCAGAATTAGGCTTTGTTACTCTAATTAAATGATTCTATAAATATTAAGCCTCTGAACAGAGTCAATTATCACCAGTTATCAATATTTTATCATTCTAAACCTCTGGAATTCAAGAATTAAGGCTAGGGTTTCTGCACAACTATGAATTATTCAACAGCTTTGATGTTCTTGAGGCCTATGGCAGGCTAAATTCTGTATTGTGGAAAGGCTATGAACTGATGAGAACTCCTCTGTAATTTGATTAGTATTGAAATACATATGTTTTGATTGTTTTATTCTTTTCTATTCTTCTTCCATACTCTTATTTGGAATTGATCACTTCAATTAAGTACTTAGGGTTAGGATTCGCAATGGGAACATTGGGGTTCTGATTTCTGACCTGTTAAGAATAACATTTGTTCATCACCTAGGAATAGGGATGCGTGAGTGCAGAACTTATAATAGGATCTTTTAATTGCTTAAACTGATAGATTTCACTAAGGAATTAGGTTTTCGATTCAGGTTAAAGGGTTAACTCACTAAGGGATTAGGGATTAACTAATATAGGAAAGGCTTATTCTCTGAACAATCATAACAGGAACCCATATGATATATTCTTTTATATGCTTAGTTTGACAGAATCGCTAAAGGCTTAGGGTTCTCGATCGAATTAAAGGGTTAAATCGTTAGTTATCTAGGGTTTACGAATTTAGGAGAGATTTATCATATGTGCATATTAAATTAACAAACCAGTCAAGTGAAAGAGGAGGAATCAGAAGGGATTGTGCATGACCACAATTAATCCTCCATTGGTAACACTTCCATTAATTTACTGCATTCCTTTAATTTATGTTATTGCATTCAAACAACCAATCCAATCAACAACCTTTTTCTGCGTAATTTCTTATTTTGTCTTTTAATCACACTCATTAGTATTGCTGTGAAATCACCCCAATCCCTGTGGAGAACGATACTCTACTTACCTAATCTTTATTACTTGAAAACGATCGGTGCATTTGCCGTAGTGTGCGGACTTCGCAACAAGTTTTTGGCGCCGTTGTCGGGGATTGGTTAACTGATTTTACAGTAATCTTAATCTTTGTGATTGAAATTTTTGTTACTAATCGCTTCTCCTAGTTTTATGCGAGGTTCAGTTAGTTCTGAGGAGTTGCAATTCGATCCAGAAATAGAAAGAACAATCCGAAGGAGACTAGCTAGCCAAAGAAGAAGAGAAGCAGAAAATTCTGACTTTGATTCACTTCCAGAATCAGATTCAGAATTAGAAGAAAATATGGCTGAAGCAAGAAACAACCAGCCGAGACCAGAAGATGAACTAATGGGGGATATTCTGGCCCCAATGTTCACTAGACCTAACTCCAGCATTGTGCGACCCACCATACAAGCTAATCATTTTGACATAAATCCTTCATTGATAGCTTTGGTGGAACGCAGTCAGTTTGGAGGAGAGGATTTTGAAGACCCACATGACTTCATTGACAGATTCCTCAGAATCTGTGATACTATCAGACACCAAGGGGTCTCCGATGATGCAGTAAGACTAAGCCCATTCCCTTTTGCTGTTAAAGGAAACGCATTGAGATGGCTGAACCGACAAACATCAAATAGCATCTCAACGTGGGAAGACTTAGTCGCAAGATTTTTTGCTGAATATTTTTCCATGGACAAATAGTGAATGAAATCACCAATTTTACTCAGAATGGAAGAGAATCCTTATGCGCTGCATGGAATAGATTTCAAGAGTTGATTAGGAGATGTCCACAGTATGATATGCCTGTAGGTAAGCAGGTATGTATATTCTTTAATGGTATGACTCCTGACACTCATATGATTGTTAATGTAGCAGCAGGAGGGACTATAAGGTCCAAGACAGCAGCTCAAACATATGAGCTTATCAACTCTTTAGCCAGGAACGAAAATGAAAGCACTATCATTCAGCCAAAGAGAGAACCAATTCAGCTGTCCACTAATGATGCAATGCTTGCGGAGCAGAAGATTTTGGCCCAATAGCTGGCCAAGTTAACTGAGAAGATCGATAGATGCCAAGTTTCTGCAGCACAAGTGGCAGCTAGCCCTCCACACATAGTCTGTGAGTATTGCCAAGGTGAGCACGAATCTAATGTTTGCCCTATTCTTGTTGGTGCTGACCCTGTGCAGGTAAATGGAGTTTGGAATGATCAAAGGCAGCAACAACCTTACCAGCAGCAGCCTTACCAGAGGAACAACAATTTTTCTGCTGGAAATAACTATCAAAGGAGATTCCAATGAGGTGGTCTGGACTACAAATCCAACAACTACTTGCAACCTCCTCCCATTCCCAACAAGGAGCCTTCTGAGCTTGAAAAGGTTGTGATGCAGCTGTCAAAAACTACAGCAGAATTTATATCTGAAACAAGAGCTCATAGGACTAACCAAGATGCTTCCATTAGAAACTTGGAAAACCAGATTGGTCAACTTGCAAAACAGTTGGCTGAGAGACCACAAGGCCAATTTTCAGGTGACACAGTTGTAAACCCAAGGGAACACGCCAAGGCCATCACAACTAGAAGTGGTAAGGTATTAACTACTCCAGAAAGGCCTGAGGTAAGTAGAAAGGAAGCTGAGAAAAATTCTGCAGCAGCTGAATCTTCAAAAGAAAAAGCTGCAGAAAAATTTGAAGAGCAGAATTCTACACCTCCACCAAAGAAGTGGGACTTTTCTCGCTTTGAAAAGCCTCCATATCCGGTGCAGACTAAGCAACAATTGCAGAAGCAGCAATTTGCCAAGTTTTTAGAGATGTTTAAGAAGTTACACATTAATATACCATTTGCTGAGGCATTAGCTAATATGCCCAATTATGCAAAATTCATGAAAGAACTTCTATCTAAGAAGCATAAGCTGCAAGATTGTGAAACCATAGCGCTCACTGAGGAGTGCAGTGCAATCATCCAGAGAAAACTTCCTCCTAAATTGAAAGATCCTGGAAGTTTTAATATCCCTATAGCCATTGGAAACATTAATGTAGGGAAGGCACTTTGTGACTTAGGGGCTAGTATAAATTTAATGCCATTATCCATGTGTAAGTCTCTAGGCATAACTGAACTTAAACCAACTAGAGTATCCTTGCAACTAGCAGATAGATCACTTAGGAAACCCTCCGGGGTGATTGAGGATGTTTTAGTTAAAGTAGACAAATTCATTTTTCCTGCTGATTTTATTGTGTTAGACATGGAAGGGGAAAGTGAAATCCCTCTACTTTTAGGAAGGTCTTTCCTAGCCACTGCTA
>PYAF01002470.1:337243-357953 GCA_007407185.1 Glycine tomentella
ACTCCTCAGAATACCTCTCTGAGTACAAAACTATACAGAGTTCTAGCCGAATAACGGCTCTAACACCTCCAAAAACACCCCTCAAGATTACCCCAAAACCTCAAAATTCAATACACAGAACCAACGGTTAGAGCTCGAGTTTCTTACCTCTGTGATGTCCAGAAACACCAGGGAATCACTTTCCCTAAGGTAGCTCGCTTAATCAGGCTTCCTTCGCCTTTAAACTCCAAGCTCCCAAAGGTTCTCTCAGAGAAATCAAATCTCACTATATATCGACGATTCTCACGAATCAATCGGGGGTATTCTCTCCTTTCGGGGCTCTGATCACTTTCTCAGTTGGGTCAGAGATGTTTAGATGAACAATGAAGGAACTAAAACGCTCTGTAGCTCATCAATGGAGGTTTCTCTCTTTTCTCTCCTCCATTTTCGTCCAAATGAGCTAGGATTTATAAGCTGCCCGAAGTCCCGCGCTGACCGCGCCATCCACCGCGCTGATCGCGCCACACACATAAAACCATGGCGCCAACCGCGCCGTACCTGGCGCCAACCGCGCCGGATTCCAGCAGAAACTGGTTTTCTAGGCCACTTGTGGCGCGACTCGCGCCACCCATGGCGCTACCCAGCACGGCGCTATCCGCGCCACAACCCAGACAGGGTTTTCTGCTTAAGAATCCTCAATCATAGGCTTAATCTAAGCTTAATCACATGCTTAAGAATCCAGGCATTACAAAAAGAGGTTGCTTCAGTTGAATGAATTAGATGAGTTCAGGTTAGCTGCATATGAGAATGCCCGCATCTACAAAGAAAAGACAAAGAAGTGGCATGACAACCAAATTTGTCTAAAGGAGTTTGTTCCTGGCCAACAAGTGCTACTCTATAATTCTCGCCTGCGACTTTTTCCAGGTAAATTAATGTCCCGTTGGTCTGGACCGTTCCTTGTACGAGAAGTCTTTCCTTATGGCACAGTGGCAATTTCACCTCTGGATAGTGACCGAGCTTTCAAGGTAAATGGTTACCGTTTGAAGCATTATTTTGGAGGTGAGGTGGACAAAACTTCAGCTGCTGTTCCACTCAATGCCACTGAGATCTAAATGAAGGTAAGCGTCTAGCTTAAGACGTTAAACGAGCCACTAGTAATGTACATAATTGCTGCGCTATGACTCTATTTAAGTTCTGTTTAGAGTCGATAACATTAGGTTTAAATTTCTGCAGTAGTAGTTTTTAAAAAATTCTGCATATGCCAAGTCCTTTGATAACAGTAACATGGAATTATTGCATAAGACATCATTCATGCATTTCTAGAATCTAAAGCATTTTAAGCTTTCATAGTTTCAATAGTGGTAGCCAATTTATAATTGATTAGCAGTAGATGTTCATTGCATAGTTCATATTGATATTAATCTCATGCATCATTTTACAGTTTAATTTCCTTTTAGATTTTTATAGCCTTAGCCTTAGGTTAGTTCTATTCAATTATAGTCAATCTAGGTAGCATTTTTAATTAAGTCAATAAAATTAAAAATTAAATAAAAAGCAAGGAAAAGGGCTGAAAAAGATGTGGCGCGACTCGCGCCAATAGTGGCGCCATCCGCGCCATTGGCACGACCAATCCACGCTAACCGCGTGAGATCTCGCGCTATCAGCGCGAGATGTTCGACCCTAAGCTTCATTTCTGCATTAAATCACGCTATTAGCGTGAATATGGCGCTAATAGCGTGGATAAGGCGCCTTAACAGGTCAAAAATAGGGGTCACCGCGCTAACCGCGTGACATGTCACGCGAGTCGCGCGAACTGCATGACAGAAAAAACCTTCCTCTGCTTAATGGCGCGATCCGCGCCGCTTGCTGCGCGATCCGCGCGAGGTCGCGGGAACTGTTTTTATTTTTAAATTTTCCCATTCGCGCATCACTTTTCTCTTCCTCAAAACTGCTCCCCCATTTTCGCCCTGAACCCCAGCCCACCATTAACCTCCATTAACTTCTCCTTTACTTCAATTCTCTCTTTAAAAGCCTCAATTCTCTCACTTTCACTCTCATTCTCTCGTCCATTCCCATTCTTCAACATTTTCCTTCTCAAAGTCTCTGCAACATTGGGACCAAGTTTGCATTTTGCATAATGGCTGGAGATAAGGTACGTTTCTGACCTTTAATTGCTTGGTGATGAATAATGGATTAAAAAGGAACCATAGACATCCAATGTCATTGCTTAATGTTCTTCATATGCAGTTTTGGAAAATGTTGAAAACCCTAGGGTAGACAACCAAATATGTGAATTTCTGATTACTTGTGTTTGTTGTTTCTGTTTAAATGGGAGTGGGATGTAATCCAAATAGGCACGGTATGTCAAGTTAATTATCTGCCCATTACATGTTTGCTTAAATGACTGAAAGAAAAATTGGAATGAATTGATGCCAAAGTTGAGTTAAATTGCATAAGGCCTTAATTAGATAGAATGATATGATATGCATACAGTCTAAATGCTTTAGTTTGGTCTTAGATGTGTGCTCTAAGTGCTGAACTTGGTTGACACCCACCACACCACATTGTGCTGACAAGGTAATTACTTAAAGATCTTAGTGTGATATATTAATTTTATTGTAGCCATGGGATTTGCTGATTTGCATGATGGGACTATGATCATAATTGCTTATTGTACATGATTGATTCAAGAATCGAACTGAGGTTGAGCAATAGATTTGATATGCATGATGGATAACTGAATATGTATGCTTTGAAATAGAATGCTCCATTTTTAGAGACTTTGCTAGACCAAATTTGTAAATCCTTTAGTTCCATCTGATGCTAGCAATTAAAACTGGGAATTGTCTCTGGACTGACTTTGAACAAACTTGTGGTGTCTTTATTGATTGACGTTTGCACATATTTTGCTTGGACTGTATCTGTGCTACTTTAGAACAAAATGAATTAGGACTGTACCCCAATGAAATACTTAGATTTTGAATTATGGTGTATGTAAATTGCCTAAATCTGGGAATGGTAAACCCAGACTCTGCTATATGAACTGCCCTTAATGGACCCATATCCTGATTTACTTGTGCTTAATTGATCTGATCCACAGAAGGAACCAAATCTGGGAATTCCAAATCCTTAACCCACATGTGCCTTTTTGGATTCTTTTCTGAATTTCAGGGTAAACAAGTTGCTAAAGCCAAGAAGAAGGCCACAGATGCAGGGGGTAGCAAACGAGCTCGAGTCGCAGATTTTGATGAGGGCCGATTCAGATCCTCTGAGTGCCAGGAACGATTTGATTCCTGGTACCTTCCAAAGAAAATTATTTCAGAGAAGAGGATTTTGTGGGAAGCGCTACCTGAGGACAAGCCAGTCCGGGAAGTCATCATCAGACGTCAGTGGCAGCGGCTTGTCAGCTTCCCGGAACCCAGCTCCAGTATGATTCTGAAGGAATTCCTCGCTAACGTCGATCCATCCACAGTGGCGAGGCATTTTCTTTCTTGGGTTCGGGGAGTCCAAGTTTCTTTTGACGAGAAGGCCATTAAGCGTTTGCTGGATACCCACTATGACCCCTTCCAGAGGTGTGCTTTCAGTCACCTATTCTTCACGATGCAGCCTGATGCACTCACTAAATTGTACAGAGAGGAGGTCCCTCAGCTTGCCACTACCATCTGCAGGGCCATTACAGGCCTCTACACAGCTTGGAAGCCCAAGCCTGGGCTTGATTACATACCAGAGAAGCTGCGGTAGCATGATTTGGTTGGTGACGCAGCCTTCTGGCATCAGTTTGTGAATCACACAGTCATACCATCTACTAACATGACTGATGTGAACGTTGAGCGGGCGATTCTCCTTTATATTCTCCGCAGTGAAGGTAACCTCCGTATTTCTAACATTCTTTCTAACTGCATTCTTCGCATGATTCAGGATGCCAGCAGTAAGTCCTGGCTGGCGCACTCTTCTTTGATTCTCCATCTCTGTCGCCAAGCGGGCGTACACATTGACGATGACGAGCCCATGGACGTCCCCATTTCCACCCTCATGAGTCATCAGACATACTTGGATGCCATGGCAACCGCCACTGATGAGCAGGTGCTTCGAGCTTCAAAGCTCACACCTGAAGAGATTGTGGCCCGTTCCCCTAGAGACCTCCCAGCACCCGAGGAGCCCCACCCAGTTTCACCACCTGCAGATGTGCCACCTCCAGCAGATGCACCACCATCTTCTTCTACCGCTCCTAGTCATGAGCCTCTTTTTACAGATTCCCATACTTATCTGGCGTTCCAGGAGTTTGTCCGGACACAGTTAGCTCAGCAGACTACTATGCTTGGAGCGATTTGCAGACACTTGGGCATTCCTCCGACGGAGTATCAGTTTCCTACCCCACCACCAGTTGCAGTTTCAGACCCTCCTACCACAGCAGCAGCCACAGTGATTCCCTCTGCTCCTTCCGATGATGCCGCACTTGACACCACTACTCAGGAGCCTCCATTGCAGACTTCCGAGGCTGCAGAGATTGTTGAGTCTAGAGAGGGAGAGGAGGAGTGATCCGGACATATTTTAATTTCTGTTTTAGTTCTGTTTTATATCTTTGGTTCTATTTTATGTTCTAGGTTTGGTTTATGATTCAGCATTAGACATTTACATTATACACACTTTTACAGTTCTGCATTTATATATATATGGTACAGCTTAGGATTTACAGTTGCACATAAAAACCTGTTTAGATCAATCTTGAATTGAATGCGATTTTCTGAATAATGCTCCAATTTTCCAAAGCGATGTGACCTTATTTGTGGTTGCTGGGGACAGCAACATATAAATCTGGGAATGGTTACGCATTATCTCGCAAATCACAATCAAGAAACAAATGACGTCTAACAGAACTTTTCAAATTTTTCAAAAATAAGCAGCAAATCAAATTTTTCAGAATAAAAGTAAATGGACACAGTGATGGATAGGATTTATGGATGAAAGCTTGATGAAATGAAACATAGCATGAATTGCATGATGTATGAATGGAATTTGATTGTTGGTATGTGAAATGAATGTTGAAGTTTAAATGATGTTTGAAGTGCAGTCAGCTGAGATTGACTTGAGTTGAACACCTGTGAGGATTTGAGCCAAACAGCGGTAATGTTTTCTTTCCGAGAGACTCCAATTTTATGGTACTTTAGAACTTGAATTGTTTCTCTGGATGCAAGTGTGACTTGATATGATCAAGGCAATTTTTCTTCTGAAACTAGGGCCAAACTAACTCACCTTTTATCATTTTCCATTTGCACCTTATTTGAGCCTAAGCCTTTCATTTCAAAATGTCCCAAATCAAGAGCTATATCCAAATGACCAAATCCCTGAGGCTAGAAAAAGTTGAATTAAGTTTGTAACAGTGGAAAATCAGGGAATTGTCCGTCAAGATATCAAGAAACTCAAAAGAATCCAATTGATGGTAAAGAACAAGAATGAACAAGCATGATCCAAGTTGGATAACGATAAGTCCATCAGCTGGAATTTGAGAAGCTGCAGTAGTTTTAATTTTGTTATTGTTTGTTATGTTTTGTTTTTTTAAAAAAAAAAGAGAGAAAAATTCCAAAATTCAAAAAGAAGTTTATTATTCTGTTTTTACATTAGAATAAAATACTGAATAAAGTACCAGGTTTTGAAAAGGAAGTCAAGAAGCATGTTGTGGACTTAAGGGACGGGATCTAGCCTCTCATTAAGCTACTTATCCAGATAATTCATACCCTTAGCCTAGCCACGTTACAAGCTGGAAAGACCTTTTGATCAAGTCATACTTGCGACTGTTGAGAATATTTTCAAGCTTATGGTAGTGCTGTGATATTGTTGAGTAAAAGAGCTATTACAACCTTATACACTTGAGTGAATGAGTGATTAAACACAACCTTGTGAGGAATACTCAAGTAACTCTCATGGATTGACAACATTGAAAGTACCATGAAGCTTAGATGTGAATTTGATCATACATAGCATGATAATTCTAGGATTGTGAATTGTGGTTTGTGTTTGATTATTGATTCATGCTAAGTCTTGAATTCTCTCTGTTGCTGGGGACAACAACTTTCAAATCTGGGAATTGTTTGATGTGTTGCAAACACATTGTAGTTTTTAGGCTAGTTTAGGTTATAATTTAGATAAATAATTAGGAAAATAGGTTAGAATTAGTTAAGTTTATTAATTTATTGTTTTCAATTCAATTCATTACCATTTGAGTGTTTTCAGGATAAGAAAGAGGAAGTTCAAGGCAAAAAGGGAAGCAAGACAAAGTTTCAAGTCCCGCGTGATCTGCGTGGGAACTCGCGCCAATCGTGCCAAGGACATAAAGGCAGGCCTTATTCTCTAAGTATCCACGCGATCAGCGTGGGAATCCACGCAGTTAGCGCCAACCATTCGAAGGTTCCGCGCAACTCGCGCCAGAGCCGCGCAATCAGCGCCACAAAAGACCAGTTTCAGCCCATTCAGCTCGTAGACTCCACGCTATCAGCGTGGAGTACCACGCGATCAGCGCCATCTGTCCGAGTTATCCACACGATCAGCGCGGGAATCCGCGCGATCCACGCCATGAAAATCCTGTTTCCTTATTTAAATTATCTTTTACGAATCTGAGTGCAGGATTAGGCTTTGTTACTCTAATTAAATGATTCTATAAATATTAAGCCTCTGAACAGAGTCAATTATCACCAGTTATCAATATTTTATCATTCTAAACCTGTGGAATTCAAGAATTAAGGCTAGGGTTTCTGCACAACTATGAATTATTCAACAACTTTGATGTTCTTGAGGCCTATGGCAGGCTAAATTCTGTATTGTGGAAAGGCCATGAACTGATGAGAACTCCTCTGTAATTTGATTGGTATTGAAATACATATGTTTTGATTGTTTTATTCTTTTCTATTCTTCTTCCATACTCTTATTTGGAATTGATCACTTCAATTAAGTACTTAGGGTTAGGATTCGCAATGGGAACATTGGGGTTCTGATTTCTGACCTGTTAAGAATAACATTTGTTCATCACCTAGGAATAGGGATGCGTGAGTGCAGAATTTATAATAGGATCTTTTAATTGCTTAAACTGATAGATTTCACTAAGGAATTAGGTTTTTGATTCAGGTTAAAGGGTTAATTCACTAAGGGATTAGGGATTAACTAATATAGGAAAGGCTTATTCTCTGAACAATCATAACAGGAACCATATGATATATTCTTTTATATGCTTAGTTTGACAGAATCGCTAAAGGCTTAGGGTTCTCGATCGAATTAAAGGGTTAAATCGCTAGTTATCTAGGATTTACGAATTTAGGAGAGATTTATCATATGTGCATATTAAATTAACAAACCAGTCAAGTGAAAGAGGAGGAATCAGAAGGGATTGTGCATGACCACAATTAATCCTCCATTGGTAACACTTCCATTAATTTACTGCATTCCTTTAATTTCTGTTATTACATTCAAACAACCAATCCAATCAACAACCTTTTTCTGCGTAATTTCTTATTTTGTCTTTTAATCACACTCATTAGTATTGCTGTGAAATCACCCCAATCCCTGTGGAGAACGATACTCTACTTACCTAATCTTTATTACTTGAAAACGATCGGTGCACTTGCCGTAGTGTGCGAACTTCGCAACAATAGCCCTATGTAGAAGTTCATCCATTGTGTTGTACGTTTGAAGCTCTACAACATCTTGAATGTCCCTATTCAAGCCATTCAAAAATCCAGCCATTGTAGCCTCATTAGTCTCCTCAATGTTTGCTCTTACCAAAGAAATCTCCATCTCTTTGTAATAGTCATCAACACATCTACTCCCTTGAGAAAGCCTTTGTAATTTTTTATGCAAATCTCTTATGTATTGAGGTGGGACAAATCTCTCCCTCATGATTCCTTTCATTATAAACCATGTGTCCGGTCGATATATCCTCAATCTTCCTTTTTCCATTTGCACTTGAGTCCATCAAGCCATGGCATACCCCTCAAATTCTAAGCTAGCAAACTTCATTTTCTTTTCTTCACTAAATTGTGACAATTGAAAACTTGGTCAACTTTTATCTCCCAATCAAGGTAAGCATCTGGGTCATTAGTACTTAGGAACTTGGGAAGTTTAAATTTCACATCTTCTATTCCATCCCTATTCTTGCTATGCCTATGCCTTCTACCATCTTCATGGCCATCATCACTCCCTTGAGAAGAATGAGGTGACCTATAATGTCTCCTTCTCTCCATGTCCTCCATTCTTCCACTCAACTCTTAAGTACTTCGTTGTATCTCATCAAAACGTTCTCCCATCCTCCTTTCAGCATTTCTTTGTAACTTATCCATTTGCTTAGCCAATGAAGTCATTAACTTAGCGATTCTAGGTGAAGGTGGATCACTATCACTATCGGGCATCATTGCTACAAGAAAATGGACCTTACCACTCACTAAGTGTTTACACTCTTCAACACTCGTGTTTCACACTTGTAAGACTTTTTCTATAAGGTTCACTCTTGTCTTTTTCCACTCTCTAACTCTTTTTCAACTCTTGAAATTCAACCAAAGATTCTAATTAAATGAATATTTTCAAAGTGAAAGATGAAACAAATCCAAACTCAACTTAAGAGGTCAAGGAAGAAAGAAAACTCTAAGACAAAACCTTGGAAATTTAGAAGACAAGCAATAAAAGCTCAACAAGAAAAACACAACTCAAAATGAAAGTCAAGGAAGAAAATGATGAAGAAAAAAATTGACTAAATATAAATCACTGTAATTATGCAAAAAGATAGTGCTATTAAGCAACAAGAAACATACTTTAAGAGATACGACTTTTAAGTTAAATTTTGGCTGTCAATTATTTTATACTTAGGTCCTCATATTTTTGATATTGTGATTTTGACCCCAATATATTTTTTAATAATTGTCTTTTGGTCCTTCGTATTTTCTCTTTAGGACCAAAAACTTTTGATATTTGCATAAATGCCCCAAAACTATCTAGACAGAAATTTATGAATCAAACTCAAAAAATTTCAAGCAATGCTATAAGTTTCATGAAGAACAACCCATATTCAAAACAACTCCGAATTCAACAAAATGATAGGGGAATTGAAGGCAATTGTAAGCTAAACTCAAAAATCATATATGAAACACACAAAGAACAACAAACAAGCAAGAATCATGGTTTTCAATTTTCATTTTCGAAAAAAATAAAAATGAAAATAACATGATAGAAATATTTACGAAATGCTTTCTGGAATCAAGCTCTGATTACCACATGATGACTTCCAAGACATGAATGCTTGGATTGGATCATTTCCGGATTGCAAACTTCAAGACTCCATGAATTTTGGTTGAAAATCCAAATAGAAAAATGGAGAATATTAAGGAATGATTAGGAATGACACCACGATTCACAAACAGAACGATAAGTTGTAGGAGGATTCGCCACAAAGGAAAGCTTCCTTGATAAGAATCAATTTGGTTTCAATCAAGAACCAACAAGAGGCTAAGCTCTCAATTCAAGCAAATGCTTAATTTCTATTAATCAAAGTTAACCAAAAATAGCAAAGTCTGAGTATTTATATGGCTAGGCCTTTAATAAACACCTAAAAACGTAAGTTTAGGCCTATTTGCGGAAATATCAAATCCCATTATAAAAATAACAAAAATATATAGAAGCACTACGATTTTAACAGAAAATAATCGATTAATACGACCTGTAATCGATTAAAACAGAACGTTTCAACACTGTGTAATCGATTACAAAAACGTTGTAATCGATTAAAACAGACAGGACTTGCTTGTGTAATCGATTACAAAAACGTTAAAATCAATTAAAGCAGACAGCACTTCATTGTAATCGATTAAAACAGACAGCACTTGCTTGTGTAATCTATTACAGAAACGTTAGAATCTACTAAAACAGATAATACTTCTTTTGTGTTTGCACTGAGTTGTCACCAAAAGAAGTGCTTCAACCTCTCCTTCTAGACCTTTGGCTTAGAATGGACCTCCATCATCATGATCCTTAGATAGTCCTCTATCAAGGCCAGATACGGGTGGAGTGACAAAAGCTTCACTTCACTATTTTAGGTAGTGCAATATATGCTTTGAAAGGAAAACATGTTGCCAAAAAGTTACTATGAGGTGAAGAGGATATTGTGTCTAATGGGTATGGAGTATCAAAAAATTCATGGAGTATCAAAAAATTCATGCATGCCTTAAAACTTACATTTTATTACCGTGTACAACAATTTCGGTTAATTTTTAATATCTTATTGAATTTAGTGTAACAAGCAAAGAGGAAACACTAATTGCGGCTATTATGTGATGCATTAGATGTCAATGATAGTCCTAGGAGGTTTCTATTAGAGTCACGGGCAGTTCAAGAGGAAAAGAAGCTGAGTCTCAAAGTCTACAAAGTGTTTAGGCTTTTTGACATGCCAAATCAATTTGATTGGTAGTTGTAATTTGTGTATGAGATGAAACTTCCTAATGATCCTTTGCATAAAGCTCATACATATTTTTGCATCCATGTTTTTCAGAAAAGCATAAGTTTGTGAAAAATCTTTTCTAAAACATAAAGTTTTCACGATTGCATAAAAAGGCAAAGTGTTCAAGGTTTAAGTATTTGGAAAAACAATTTTTCTCTGCTTTAATCGATTACCAGCAAATGGTAATTATTACTTAAGCTTTGAGGAACACTTTAATCGATTACAAGAGTATGATAATCGATTACACTACACAAAGTCACATAAAAGTCTTCCTATGATAATCGATTACGATATTGCTGTAATCGATTACTTGGCGCGTATTTGAAACATAGATTTCCTGTGATAATCGATTACAGTACGAAATAATCGATTACATTGGTCATAAATCTTTTCCAGAAAGTTCAAGAACACTTTAATCGATTAAATGAATATATAATCGATTACATAAGTGATTTTAATCGATTACTGTAACATCCCGGGCACTGACGAGGTCGGGGAGTGATCGTCGGTGCAATGAGGCACGGACAAGGAGCGGCTCCTGGCAGGCTTCCAGCGGGAGGGGTACATGAATGAATCGAATACACACATGAACGAGAGGGATCCAGATGCTGTGCAGGTATGAGACTATACAGTTGAGGATAACTTAAAGGAAATAATAGGTACTACCAATACCAACAAGGTGCATCTACTTTTCGGTAGCCCATAACTTAAGAACTCCACAGTTAAGCGTGCTTGACTTGGAGCAATTCTGGGATGGGTGACCTCTTGAGAAGTTTCTCAGGAAGTGTGTGAGTGAGGACAAAGCACGCTGAAAAGTCTTGTGTTGGTATATGGGGACAGTCATGGATCCTGCAAGTGGCCGGGCCTTACAAGTGGTATCAGAGCAGGGCCTCTCTACCAGTACGGTGTGGTTCGAGGAAGAACCAAGCGGAAGTTGGTGGGCATGTACCATCCCGAGCACTGACAAGGCTAGGGGGTGATCATTGGTGCAATGAGGCACGAATAAGGAGCGACTCCTAGCAGGCTTCCAGCGAGAGGGGTACATGAATGAATTTAATACACACCCGAACGAGAGGGATCCAGAGGCTGTGCAGGTATGGGACTTTACAGTTGAGGATAACTTAAAGGAAATAATAGGTACTATTAGTTAATTAATCAATTACTAAAATATCTAATCTTTTCTTGCTGTTATAATTTGTCAGAATTTTTAAAGGATCAATACATTTTGGATGTACTAATATTAACGAAACTAAAAAAATATTTGCAAGCGACGTTACAATACATGATACTCCTTATAAAATGAGTGTGTTTTAATTTTGATTTCTATAAAAAAAAATGCTTTATATTTTATCTTTTGAAATTTAAAATTATCATTTTTAATCCTTATAAAATGAGTAAATTTGATTTTAGTAGTCCCTGTAATTTTTATTTTATTTTCATCCCTCCAAAATCTAAAATCACTATTTTTGGTTATAAAATTCATTTTAAGATAGATAAATAACATTTATTTTAGGTGTTTAGAAAATTTTAGGAGTATTGCATATCGATATTGTATCAAAGTCACTAGTGAGTGTTATTTAGAGGGGGTTATTTGACATTCTATTAAACACATAAGCAGTTAACAAGTCACATAACAATAAGAACCAAAAACAATACTTCAGCATGTTGATAGACTAAAATTAAAGAATTTTTTTATAAGGGCTAAAATTAAAACTTACTAATTTTAGAGGAATTAAATATATATTTAAGCCTAACAAAAATAACATCTAGTAAACTAAGAGATTTGAGTCATAAAACTAATATACACTAAAAAATTATGTACTGCAACCAACCTTGTCACACCCTTGTCGAACGTTTCAGCTCTCAAAATGCAACCAGCCGGTCACACTGCATGACTTTCCTTGCTCTAGCCAATCTATGATAGGAGGATGACAAATCACTCCATAAGTTCATGGACAGTTTTGGACAAATTGCTGCCCAAAACAGGAATCTTAACCATGAAGTAGCACTGCACTCCATGCTGCTCGCCTTACAGCCTGGTAAGTTCGTAGATAGTCTATGCAAAAAAACCTCCCAATAGCATGGACAAGCCAAAGGTTATATCCAAATGGAGGAGATGTCAAGGTTCAGAACTGAGGTTCTACAAACCAGACAAAAGCAGGATAAAAGGGAATGGGGCACTAGGATCGACTCACACAAGTTAGACAAAAGGCACAAGTCGGACAAGCGTCAGCCCCTTCCAAGGGGACCAAAGTATGAGCGTTACACACCCCTAATAGTAAATTGAGCCACCATCCTCGAAGAAGCCTTCAACGCAGATATACCTATACAACTACTCCAGTGCCTCCTCCCGGACCCAGATTAGACAAAACCAAACATTGACAGTACCATCACAATCATGATCTAAACATTGAAAATTGTTGGGCCCTCAAAGACAAAATAGAAGAACTTATACAGGCTCGATATCTAGCCCAATTTGTAAAGAGGCCTGACAAGAACACAACAGGAGCAAGACCTGGAGGACACCAAGATGACTAACACATAAATCATGATGCGATAGAAGAGGGACAAAGTAGAAGACAGAGAAAGATAGAGGCATCACCAACAAAGACGCGAACATCAACCTCAACAAGAGGAGGAGAACAAGCTCGCCCAACAAATCAAAGGTGTAACCAACATCATTGCAGGCAATTTTCCTATGGAGGGTTGTCTAGTTAATCCGAAAAGCGTCATCTCCACGCCATCCAGGATATCGACATCAACTGTGTCGACGTGCAATCACCAAGAAGTCTCCCTCCTATAACATTCAACGATAGAGACTTCAAAGGCATAACTCCTATCAACCAAGATGACCCCATGGTGTCCAAGGTCCTTATTGACCAAGGCAAATCCACATATATTCTTTACTAGAAAACATTATAGAGGCTTGAAGTCATAGTTGATACAGTCCAACCACACTATGGACCACTCATCGATTTTGTAGGAGAAAAAGTAGAAACTATAGGCTATGTAGACCTCATGACCACCTTTAGTTAGGGCCAACTCTTAAGGAGCTTCACAGTCTGATATTTAAGTTTTGATGCAGATACCTCCTACTTTGCTTTGATTGGCAGGAAAATGTTGAACGAACTTGGAGCCATTGTCTATATGCCACATCTTAAGATGAAATTCCCAACCTTGACCGGAGAGGTTGTCAGTGTCAAGGAAGACCAAAAGCAAGCCCGATAGTGCTATGTTGAAAGCTTAAAGGTGACACCCTATCCTTCTACTAGAGAGCTAGGTATGCCTCATCCCACAGCTGGTGGTAGCAGTCAATTCATCAGCATGGACAAAGGGTCCCTAATCCTAACACTGATCATCTATGAAGCAAGTCTAGGAGATCAAGATAATGTGTTCAATGTGGATCCGCACGATGACACCATCGACAAAGGCCCCAAAGCTTATTGAAGAACTTGTCAAGCTGTAGCTCGGACCAAACCCTAGGCAATGTACACAGCTCAACAAGGACCTTACCTTCCACGAGTACACACGCTTAGCCGATATCCTACATAGGAATGCAGACTTGTTCGCATGACAACCATTTGACATGTCGTGTATCCATCCCAATATCATATACCACAAACTAGCCATCTGCCTCCAGGCTAAACCAGTGTCACAGAAGAAGAGAAAGATAGGAGAAGAACCATGCAAGATAGTCAGAGAGGAGGTGGACAAGCTACTCAAGGCCCATTTTATCAGATAACTCAGGTACTCTACCTAGCTAGCCAATGTTGTCATGGTCAAAAAAGCCAACGACAAATGGTGAATGTGCACTGACTACATCGAACTCCACAAGGCGTGTCCCAAGGATGCATATCCTTTTCCCGACATCGACAGGCTAGTCGATGGCGTGTCTGGGTTCCAAGTACTAAGCTTCCTGGATGCCTATTCAGGATAATCATATAAGAGTACACACCCCAGACGAAGATAAAATGACATTCATAACTGATTATGCTAATTTCTGCTATAGGGTCATGCCCTTTGGCCTGAAGAATGCAAGTGCCACGTACCAAAGATTGATGGACCAGATCTTCAAATAGTAGATAAGCCAGAATGTCAAGATTTACGTGGACTGAATGGTCATCAAGTCCCATAGCTTAGCCCAACACGTGGTAGACCTAGAGGAGGTGTTCCGCGAAATCCGCAATTATGACATGCGCCTCAACCCGGACAAATGCACTTTCGGGGTCGACGGTGGAAAGTTCATGGGTTTCATGCTTACACATCGGGGAATAGAAGTCAACCCTGACAAATGCATAGCCATATTAGAGATTCACAACCCTACCAACATTGAGGAAGTTCGGAAGTTGAACAGTAGACTGGTGTCTCTATCCAGGTTCCTCCCAAAGCTCGCAGAGAAGGCAAAGATATTCTACAAACTACTCAAGAAAGTTGAGCCATTGCTATGGGATGAAGCCTGTGAGTAAACTTTCTTTGCCTTCAAGAAGACAATTGCCACGACAACAATCCTGAGGTTACCTAAGCCAAGAGTACCCCTGCTCTTATACCTCTCAGTAGCTGGCGAGGTTGTCAGCTCAGCCCTCGTACAGGAGGATGAAAAACACCAGTATCCCATTTATTTTATTAGTTGTATCCTTTATGATGCTGAGAAGCGGTATCCTTCGTACAGGAGGTTGTCAGCTCAGCCCTCAGGCCGTTTTCCAAAGTCACCAATGAACCTCGTGGCCCCATGAAGACCCAGTTCATGGTAGAGTTTCTAGAAGAGTTTGTTTGCAATGACCAAACTATCCCAGACTCGTGGAACCTCTAAGTGGATGGAGCATCCAACATGAAGGGAAGCGGGGAAAGAATCATCCTTGAAGGGCCCGAAAACATTGCTTTAGAGCAAGCTCTCAACCTCAATTTCAAATCATCAAACAATCAAGCCGAATACGAGTCACTTATAGCAGGCCTAAAACTAGCAAAAGAAGTTGGAGCCAAGAAGCTAAGATGCTACACTAACTCGCAGCTGGTCTAAGAACATATATCAAGCCAAGGAGGTAGTACTGCTCAGGTAATATCATGTTGCAAAAATCCCGATTAATGACTTTGATTGCTTTGAGATGTACCACATACCAAGGGAAAGCAATACCATAGCAGACATGCTCTCCAAAATGGCCAATACTAAAAAGGTCGGGCATCTCAAAACCATCATCCAGGAGACACTCCAAGTTCCAACCATAGATACCAAGGAGGTCATGGCAGGAGAAGAGGAGAAACCAGACTGATGACCCCCTATAAGAATTTTTTAGTTCGGGGGGTGTTGCCACCAAAGTAAAAATGAAGTTCGTTGCCTGAAAAGGAAGGCCAGCTACTACATCCTTGATGGTGAACTGTTCAAAAGATGGTTGACAACACCCTTGCTCAAATGCTTGAACAACCAATAAGAACACTATGTCATGCAAGAACTACTTTAAGGAATCTATGGCCTTCATACCAGGGTATACTCCCTGGCAACCAAAGTGGTGTGTGTCGACTACTATTGGTTGAAACTTAGGACTTCACAAGGAGGTGCAGACGATGCCAAGAATTAACAGATGTTCCACTCACCCCTCCTAATAACCTCCAAAGCTTGAGCTCCCCTTGGCCCTTCGCCATGTGGGGGATTAACATACTGGGACCATTGCCAAAAGCCACAGGAGCGGTCAAGTTCCTATTAGTCGCCATCTACTATTTCACTAAGTGGATTGAGGCAAGGCCATTACGAGAAATCTCGGCCAGCAAGGTGGAAAAGTTCACCTGGAAACACCTCATATGCATATATAGTATCCCTTATGCATCATCACCGATAATGGTACTCAATTCAAAGGTCAAGCTTATGAAGACTTCTTGATGAGGCTAGGTGTTAGGCACCTCGTAACTCCTGTCGAACTCCCCAGACCAACAGTTAGGTGGAGGCAGCTAATAAGGTCATCCTTAAAGTCCTGTGCACAAGACTCAAGAAAGTCCAAGGGTTTATGGAAGGAGGAAATCCCCAACATACTTTGGGCTTATCACTGTTCACCCTAGACAATTACCAATGAAACTCCTTTTCCACTTACATACGGCACAAATGCCATGATCCCAGTCGAAGTTGAGGAACTGTCGACAATGAGGCTATTTTTTCAGGAACATGAGAACGAAGAAAGCATGAGGGTGGAACTAGAGACAAAGAATGAAGTCTAAGAGATGGCCATAATCAAGGAAGAGGCCACCAAGCTCTGAGCATCAAGGAGATACAATACCAAAGTTTAACCTCGAGCCTTTCAATCTGACGACCTAGTGTGGCGAGTCCAGGGTGAAGTAAGGAAGGATCCCTGAGTGGGAAAGCTAGGACCCAACTGGGAAGGCCCATTCAGGGTTGTGGCAAGCTTAGACAATTTAACATACAAGCTACAGGAACTAGATGGTAAAGCAATTCCAAGAACATGGAATGCTACCCATATAAAGTTCTATTTCAGTTGACGTATTACAAGACCAGGTGTTGTACTCTTTTTCTTAATCAAGTCTTTTGTCCCAAAAGAGAAAAAAATAGGGTTTTGGCTTGAGAGGTTTTAACAAGGCACACCTGGGGAACAAAGGGAACTTGTATTTAAGTGACTAAATTGAGTAAAGTTCTATCTCCCTTTAGCTTTTATAATTTTATTGTGTCAACCTTACAAAGGCTCGTCAAACCCAAGGTCCGCCCTTAGTGAGTCTCGCATATCCAAAGACTTTTCAAACCCAAGGTCCGCCCTTGGTGAGTTTGCATCTCCAAAAGCTCGTCTAACCCAAGGTCCGTCCTTGGTGAGTCTCACTTCCCCAAAGGCTCGTCAAATCCAAGGTCTGCCCTTGGTGAGTCTCGCTTCTCCAAAGGCTCGTCAAACCCAAGGTTTGCCTTTGGGGAGCCTCGCCAAAACCTAGGATGAGCACTTCTCTGGTCCAAGGTTCGTCAAACCCAAGGTTCGCCCTTGGTGAGCCTCGCCAAAATGCAGGATGAGCACTTCCCTGGTCCAAGGGGTGAGTCTCTCTGTTGCCAAGTTCTATCTTTGCAAAAACCCAAGGTACGCAAGGTCCACCCTTGGTAAGTGTTAACTTGTTTCGCAAGTGCACCAAATTCATCCAAGTAGTAATAAAACGGTAAGATCGAGTGTCGACTCCACAAGGACTTTGATTATACTCAGAGTTCGTATATATCAAATTTTTAGCAATGAACAAAATAAACTTTTGGGGTTTTCAAGTGATAATGTATGTAAATATAAATACAAAATAAAATAAACAGCGAAATAGATTAAGAGCCAGAGAAGAAAAACAAACACTTGGAGAGTTGATTGAGTTTGATGCAGGATTATGAGATATTTGGGAGTCCAGCCAAAAAGATTGTTGAAACTGATGCCTCCGACATTGGTTATGGTGGTATTATCAAACAGTCTGTCAATTGCAAAGAACAAATAATTGCATTTACTTCAAAACATTGGAATCCTGCCTAGAAGGATTATTCAACTGTTAAAAAAGAAGTTTTAGCAATTTTTTTATGCATTTCAAAATTTCAATCTGATTTACTTAATCTAAGTTTTTTAGTTCGCGTTGATTGTAAATCTGCTAAAGAGATTTTGCAAAAGGATGTTAAAAACCTTGCATCAAAACAAATTTTCGCTAGATGGCAAGCAATCTTAAGTATCTTTGATTTTGAAATTGAATTTCTCAAAGGTACCTTAAACTCTCTACCTGATTATCTTACTCGTGAATATTTACAAGGGAGAAAACAATGATTGCCAAATTCCAGACTCAGTTAAATCTTCCTCCTCACGAGGAAGAGGGAGAGGCAGAAGCACTAAACCTAGACTAGTTGTGGCTAGTTTAATCACCCACTCAGGGTCTGGATCTTAGACCAACCAGGAAGGAGATTCCAAAATCAAATCTAAGTCTTCAACCCAACCTGGGTCTTTTACCCGTGTATCTAAAAAACAATCAGGATCATTTGCTAAAGATCCTCAATCTCTTACTGAGTCATCTACTCAGAAACCAAAACCTCAATCTCAATCAAAAACTGATTATGCTATGGACATTAATACTCTCCTAACCTTTAAAGAAATAGGTCTTACCTATCTTCCTAAAGGCCTTCCTTCTACATCTTGGGCTTACATTGCTTCTGAAGAAGAAGAAAATGAAAGTCTAGCAATCATGATCAAAAAACTAAAAGAAACCCCTTTGACCCTCCATCATCCAAAAGGCAAAGGTAAATCCATTGGTTAGCAGCCTGAACCCTTGGCAATTCAAAAAATCAAGTCTTTAAGTCTAGTATATCCCAAAAAATAAATGTCAGGATGTTATCCAAATGGAACTTGAATTTTGGGATCCCAAACCTAATCGTGTGTCCCAGAAAATCTTCCCCAAAGACTTTCAGGGTAATCAGTTTCACTATATGCCAATCTCGCTTTTCAAAACAAGACATTTTTATGAATTTATTATGGTTGATACCAATTCGGTCTAGATTAAACATCATAAAAATAAAGATTCTAAGCAAATTGGTTATTCAACTCCGCAAATCCTTAAGGTTTTAACACCTAGAGAATTTGAAGATTTGAATTAAATCAAAAAAATTTCCCAAAACTATGAGCCCATTGGTTTTTCTTATTGGGACTATCAAACTGTCTGGTATAATGTCTTTCATTTTCAAAATAAAGACTATATGCATTCTTGGCTTATTTACTTTAAACAAAATGTCCAATACAAGTTTCCTTAGTTGTTTGTGCATTGGTGGAATTTTTATGGACCCTTTAGATACTTCCCTCCAAGGTAGTATCAGGCTTAACCACATTTACTAAGAAGTTTGAGCATCTTGATGACCCCTTCCCAGTGGATCTACACTTCTTCAATAAGTTATCTCTCGCCGGGATCTTTCAATGGCACTATTATTTTGGCAATGTCTCTGTCAAAGGACAACCGCCAATGCTTAACAGGCAAGCTCTTGTCAAATGGTGGTCACAATTTGATCACTTTAGAGCTCATTCCTGACCAGGTATCGCTTTGGTTCAAACAACATCCAAAACTTACCAAAGTGGAATACCCTAAAACCTGCAAGTTCCTCAATCAAAGATCAACAGCTCTAACAACCATAGTTTCATCTACCTCAAAGGAGAAGTTCAAAGAGAAGATGGGGATGATATTCAATCTTTTGGAGAAGGAGAACAAAGATGCTTGTTCCTCATCCATGAAGCTTGTTGAAGAACCAGCTGAAGCCTCCTCTCAATCATCCGACGACTTCTACTAGAATGAAGACGATTGCTTCGAAATCAATCTAGCATAAGACTGATGTCAGCATTACATCATTTATTCTTGTGACAGACTATTGTTCACTGTAGCGATAGATTTTTCGGTTTTGTTTATCGGAACTATAGAAACAGGAATTTTTATGTCTTTATAAGGGCTGCGTCCCTCAATTTATGCATTGACATGATTGAAAATGATGCTTGCATTAATGATGAAGTATGAGATTATTTTTAAGTGTTTGTGAATAAAATGAATCTACTTCAGGTTATATGTTTATGAAATTAAAAATCAACTATAATTGTTCACATGTTTTCTTAATAAACCGAAGTAGCTGGAATGATGACGATGACACTGTATGATAAGTAAATTTTCACCTACTGGGAATTCTTTGGAATTCTCACTGTTTTAGTATGTTCCCGTGTCATTTTAGACAGGTAAATCGAAAGAAGGAGCTACAAAGTGAGGACAAGTTGGAGGATTTCTTTTAATGTTGCGAACTTCTAGTATTTTGTTATATGCTTTGTAATATATGGACATTACTATTATTGTAGGAAATATTATTTACAAGTTATTACTAAGTGTAATTTTTAAAGAAACCAAAAAGTCTCTACAGGCTTTATATAAGCGTAATTTTCTAAGATTGAGATAAGTTTTTCTCAATCAATTTTGGTTAAAAATTTTACGTTAGAAAAGTTAACATCTTCTAGTTACTTATTATGACCTAGGCATAATATAGTAATTGGAAGGATGTTACATCTGCTACCTATCTGGATGGGAACCCATGTCGGTTGATGTGTTGCAAACACATCTAGTTTTTAGTAGAGTTTAATGTTAAGATTTAATTAAATATGTAAGAAATAGAATAGAATTAGGCTAGTTTAGTATTTTAATTACTTGGAACTAATTTCAATACCATTTGAGCATTTTGCAGGTAAAAAGGAGGAAACTCAAGCAAAAAGAGAAAACCAAGTTTGAAGTCCCACGCTA
>PYAF01002471.1:9380-58832 GCA_007407185.1 Glycine tomentella
AGTAGATAGTTTCATATCAAAAGGAGAAGATAAGAGCTAGATTTGAATTTGAATTCAACTAGCATCTTATCATGATCATATCCTAGATTTTAGGAAGAAGTTTGAGGACTGATTAGAGGCTTATCATACGGCTGGATATTTGATTATTATTTGGCAAAATAAATTCCAAGTAATTGACTTGGTCTTAAGAAGATAAGATTGGAGGTTGTTGGCAATTTTTGAAATACAACAACTCTATCTTTTCTTCACGTGTGAGATGCTTAATGATCAGAATTTTATGGTTAAAAACCTGACCTAAAACTCTTCTATAAATATACTCTTGTGATCATAGTTCTCTAAAAAATAATGGTTTTTGAGAAAACCCCATCTATCTTCCTCCTTTTCACGTGCCCCTTTGTGTGAGTTTTGGCTGAAAATTCAGCCACCAATATCATCTATTGGTGAGTCTCTTAGATAAGTAAAACACTTTAAAACCTAACCTTCTTCCTCTCCATTGGTGCGCCTAGCTTGCCTCCTTTGGTGTTTGTTGGTGGCATTCAAGAAGTGTTCTTGATTCTTGACAAGAAGTGGTGTGGATCAACATTAGAAGGCTTGTATCTTCAAGCCTATTCTTGATCATCAATTTCAAATATAAACAAGGTAACATCTATGTCCTAAAGAATGATTCTTGAATGGTATGTGTGTTTCCGCTTTGAAAAAATTTTGTTTTTCTTCTCACATGCCTTCGGGCTTCAAGGCCTTATCTTTCAAAAACTACATGAAGTATACTTGGTTTAAATTAAAAGAAACAAAAACATAAACCAAAGCATGCTTGTGTACGTGATTTGTTTTAGCAAAACAAGTAGGAATTAAAAAGTGTAGCTTTTGAGTGTGTAGGTGAAGCCATATCTTATATGAATGAGAATAAAAGAGAAGAAGGTCCTTAAGGCAAGCATTCCACGTGCACTTAGCCATTTAATGAAGGAATCTTGCTTCTTTCTTAGTAAGGATGCATTTAATGCATAAAATTAAAATATCTTAAGGTCATGATTACTTAGTTACTTAACAACCAAAACAAAGACTAACTAAGTTACATCCTAACTAATTTCTTTACATCCTAACTAAATCTTTTCCTATAAATACCCCTTGCATTAAAATTTTGAACAAGCCATACTATTCCTTTCAAACTTATGGCTAATTTCATTCTCTGTCTTCACTTTGCTTTCTCACTTCCTTCTTGATATAGAAACCATATAGCCCTTCACTTCTATTGCCTCCTTCACTTTTATTTCCTTCTCTTCTTCCTTCCAAACCATCAAATACAAGATAAAACTTCCATTCCTTAAAGACCTTGAGGTGCAGCCAAGTACTTGGAGAAGTTGGAAGAAAACTTGTTTGAGGTAGGTGAAGGTTTAGATTTATTTATCACTTGATTCTTGAGATTATTCGAATGGTTTTGAGCTGAATTTTGGATTTTCTTTAAAATTTTATATCTCCCTCTGTACTTATCCAAACGATGTGTTTGAATACTCATTTTAAAGCTTAGGATGTCCTCTAGGTTGTCCTAAAATATGGACCCAAACTGAGTAGTGAATCATGCCCAGAATTTATTTAAACCCAAGCTGTCCAAAACTGTGCATACTCAAAACAGTCACTGCCACCCATTTTAAAAAATTTATTTCTCTCTCATTTCTTACTCAAATAAGGTGTATGATATATGGAATTGAAGATCTAGATGTTAACTATAACATATTAAAAAAATTCAGCTGACTATAAATTTTGTACTGCTTGAAGTCACGAAAACACTAAGAGATGTCAATGTAGAATTTTGAGTTTACTGGCAACCTTGGAGTGTTGTTATTAAGATGCTATATCTAGAGTTTTAGAGCTCCAATTGAAGCATGTGAAACCTTGTTAGAAAGCTTGAAAAGTATAGTTTAACATACTAAAATATGGGAATTTAATGACTTGTAGATTAGCATAGATTATAGGGAGAACCAAATCATATGTAGTAAGAAATCTTGTTGTTATGATGTTCTTTGTAATGATTTTCTTGAAAAGTGTTTTTTTGTATGATGATGAAATCTTGATGTTTTGTGGCATAATTGCATGATGTGAGTTATGTAGCTTTGCATGTCATGGAGCATGTCATGTGCATTAAGAAAGATAAAAAGATAAGACCTAAAGGGTGATATGGTTAAGCCGAGCACGACCCTGAGGGAAAGACTAAAGAAAGATAATACCTGAAGGGTGATACAGTTAAGCTGAGCATGACCCTGATGGAACCCAGCAGGTGATACGGTTAAGCCGAGCACGACCTTGTGGGAAAGACGTATTGACCCAAGGGTGATACAGTTAAGCTGAGCACGACCCTGCGGGAAGAACCTAAATCTAGTAATGAGCTCATTGTCTAGTTTAGGGTATTAAAGAAGAGATTAATAAAGATAAGCTACGCATTGTCATGATTGAAAATGATGCTTGCATTAATTATGAAATATGAGATTATTTTTTAGTGCTTGTGAATAAAATCAATCTACTTCGTGTTATATGTTTATGAAATTAAAATTAACTATGATTGTTCACATGTTTTCTTAATAAATCAAGGTAGCTAGAATGATGACGATGACAATGTATGATAAGTACATTTTCACCTACTGGGAATTCCTTGGAATTCTCACTATTTTAGTGTGTTCCCATGTCATTCCAGACAGGGAAATCAAAAGGAGCAGCTACAAAGTGGGGACAAGTTGAAAGATTTCTTTTAATGTTGTAGACTTGTAGTATTTTCCTATATACTTTGTAGTATATGGACATTAATATTATTGTATGAAATATTATTTACAAGTTACTACTAAGTTTGTAATTTATTAAAGAGACCAAAAAGACTTTACAAGCTCTATATAAGCGTAATTTTCATAACACAATTAAATTTCTAATATTGAGATAAGCTTTTCTTAATTGATTTTGGTTAAAAATTATACGTTACAAAGGTTAACATCTTCTAGTTACTTATTATGACCTAGGCATAATACAATAATTAGAAGGGTGTTACATATATTAAGTGTTGGAATTGAGAAGAAACACTTACCTGTGGGAGAATTAAACACCTTTTGAGAGGTTTTCCTCTGTTTGGATCAATCAAGTGTTTTGTTTGATGTTCTTTATAAATGAAACATAAATTGATCTTAATCTCATTTGGTTTGGTGAATTCCATCTTTTTGTGTTTTCAATTCTCATAGTTGATTATTTGAAAATGTTGTTCTGATCATTTTGAAAGTTGATTCTTTACAAAGCATGTTCATAAATTTTGATATTGAAGCATTTTATTCAAGTTTATACTTCTAGTATTCTTAAATTGCTTGAGGACAAGCAAGATTCTAGGTTGGGGGTAGTAATAAGTGTCATATTTTAGTTATTTTTAAGATTATATTATCTTTTGATATTAGTAAATTTTCTTATAAACTTGCCCTAATCCTAGGTGTATTATATTTTGTACATATATAAATGTTGTTGATGTTTTGATAGGTATCAAGTGTATCCGTGGCATCCGAAACAACCAAGACAAAAGGAAAGGGCAAAAAGGTCAAAAAAGGAATTTTCTGGAAACAAATTCAACCAAATTCGCCCAGGCTAGCATCTTTCTTCAGCATTAATTTTTAACTTGCATGAGTGAGTGAATCATGTATATATAATTCGCTTGGCCGAATTGGCTTTCTTTATATTAAGTTTTAACTCGCCTGGGCGAGTTAGCCTGACCTGCTCCACATTTCCTATATAAAGCCATACAAATGTGAGAGGAAGAGAGCCATTTTTTGAAAAGGAACGTGAGAGAAATACTAGGAACATAAAGAAAGGTGAGAGAAGAGAGAAAATGAGTGGAAACTCTGCAAAAACGGGCCAGGGATCACCTCCTTCGTCATGTCTTTTGTTGATCTCTTGCTCTATACAATGATCGGTTAGTTTCTCCCAAGGATTGGATGTAATCTTCGTACCCTTTTGTATCTCTTTTAATATTTGATATATGTATGAATCTTTTCTACTCATTTTAGTAGTTCCATTTTGTTCTTAAAGCTTGATTCTATTTGATCACTAGTTTCATGAAATTGGATTCTAAGCTTGACTAGAAAGTGCCCTTAGGATTTGAACTGAATGATTTTACTCTTTACGTTACGTTGCTAGGAATAGAGTATAATGTTTTGATTGCAAATAGCACAAGATTATGATTGTAATGCTAGATTATTTACTTCATATGCGAGGGATCGATATTCAGTAAATATCCTTAGGATTCTCGAATGCGAGGGATCGATTCGGGGTGAATTAATGAGTGTTCAGATTGTCTCCAACAACTAGATGCTTTCAAGGAAATTCCTTACTAGCAATCTCTCTTTGAAGAATTGTCAGAGGAAAAGAAAAATCAAGAATCAACAATGGAGGTAAACATAGTACCTCCACATTTTAAAATTTTTTTTCTTCCAGGTAATTCATAGGAACCAATTACAAGTAATTCAAGTCTTTCTGAAGAAGAAAAGAAACTGGTGAAAATCTTAAAGGAAAACATAGAAGCCATTGGCTCACCACTATTGTCCAATTGCTGGAAGCCTGAGCCATAACAAAGGCGTCCAGCTAAAAAGACATTAAAGAAGCGCTCCTAGGAGGCAACCTAGTGTTTCTAAGCTTTGTTTTAATTTGTGTTATTTTCATTTTATGTCTTATGTTTTTTAAATTATATCTCTGAACATTACTTTTGTATCATCTGTTTTGTTAGAGTTACTATTTTAGGGCTTGGGTACAGACCTATTTTCCAGAGCAGATGAGGATGAGGACATGGTAGGTCCTGTTGATTATCTCAATAGAGGAGACCGAGCTCCTCAACCATGATCTTCAAAAATCTGTGACATAGTCTTTATGTTTCTTTACTGCTTTGTATTAAATTTATTACTTTATTTTCTTATTTACTTTTTTCTTAGATAATTGCAGGCGTTTATGATTCTTTTTTCGGTATTGCACACTCTGATGGTGTACACAGAAGGTTACCTCTTTTTTGAAAGTACACATTTTTTTTAAAATTTTGTTTTATTAACATAGTAGTAGAATATGTATAAATCTTTTTGGGACTTAAAAGACAATTTTTTTTGAAAACATAATATGTTTTGAAAAGAATCAACAGATTTGAAAATTTTCTTTTTAAGATCAGAACTCAAAAAAATTATTTTTGGAAACTATGAGAATGAAAAGCATGGAATGACTTTCTCGAATACCAAATGAAGGCAGATGTTCTTACATGGAGTTAATAAAGAACATATTTTGAAACACTAATTTGATTTGAACATGAAAATAGACCTTAAGCTTAAGTGACTGTGTGTAGCCACAAAATTTATATTGAGTGTCCTCACTGATATGTTCTATAGTTGATTTTGCATAAATTTCTAACTGTCATAACATATGATGCATGGATATGATTTATGCCTTCTTTCTTCTTGAAAATTTTAAAGCCACTGGCCAAAAGCTATCCCAATATACAATGATTTACCATTTGCTAACCCTTTTGAGCCTAAACACTTATGATTTTGTTGGAACACTAACCTAGGTTAAGAATTTCCTACCTTACCTTAGGTTAGGAGAGCAAAAGGGATTTTTGTTGGAAACTTTGATTTTTTGGATGGCTAAAGTGATGAAAAATACTTTGTTTTAAATGTGGCTAAAGTTATAGAAAATATAAGAAACAAAAGAGAAACAAAAAGAAAAAAAAAGAATAAAGAAAAAGGAAACAAATTCCTTGTGAAAAAATTAAATATGTTCTAAAATTGTACAAAATGTGTAAGTTGGGTGATTGGGAGTTTTGTATAAGAAACATTGATAAACATGGTAGAAAGAGAAAAGAATTAAGATGTGATGATAGCTTATCTTATCTTTGTTTGCTCTATTATTCTTAGGGTAACTTTGAATATCCAGAAAAACCAAGATTTCCTTCAAAAGCCAGGCCCAACCCTAAAATTTCCTAAAGATCCATAATAATTATGTACTTTGATTTGATGGAAAATGAACAGCAAAATTGATCTATGACATATTAGTGTTGGAATTGAGAAGAAACACTTACCTATGGGAGAATTAAACACCTTTGAGAGATTTTCCTCTGTTTGAATCAATCAAATGTTTTATTTGATGTTCTTTAGAAATGAAATTTAAATTGATCTTAATCTCATTTGGTTTTGCGAATTTCATGTTTTGTGTTTTTAACTCTCAAGGTTGATTATTTGAAAAATGTGTTCTGATCATTTTTGAAAGTTGTTTCTTTACAAATCATATTCATAAATTTTTTGATATCAAAGTATTTTCTTTAAAGTTTTATACTTCTAGTATTTCTAAATTGCTTGAGGACAAGCAATATTCTAGGTTGGGGGCAGTGATAAGTGCCATATTTTAGTTATTTTCGAGATTATAATGTTGGCACTTATCTTTTGATTTTAGTGAATTTGATTACAAATTTGCCCTAATCTTAGTTGTTTTATAATTAGTACATATATAAATATGTTATTTACATTTTGGAAGATTAGTCCAATCGAATCCCATGGTTTGATAGGTATCAATTGTATCCGGAACATCCAAAGCAATCAAAACAAGTCAAAAGGGGCAAAAAGGTCAATATAGGAAAATTCTGCAAGCAAATTCGCCCAGAACTTGCCTGGGCTAAAAACCTTTCTTCAACATGAAGTATTAACTCGCCCAGGCGAGCAAAATGTGAAGAAAACACTAACTTGGGCAAGTGGACTCCTTCAGGAGTAAGTTTTACCTCGCCCTGGCAAGTGAAACAAGGCCAAATCAGTGGCCTGAGCGAGTGGGCCTAAGTTGGTCACCAATGCCTATAAAAAGCCATGCAAATGAAGAAATTTTAATGTTTTGGAAATGAGAGAACGTGAGGATCAGGTGTAGGAAGTGTAGAAAGAGTGAGAGAAGTGAGAAATTGGTGAGGAAACTCTGCCGGAGTGGATCGGTGATGGCTTTCTTCATCATTTCTTCAGTTGATCTCTTGCTCTGCACAATGATCAGTTAGTTTCTCCTAAGGATTGGATGTAATCTTTGTTCCCTTATGTATTTCTTTTAATGGTTGATATATGTATGAATCATTTCTACTTATTCTAGTGATTTCATTCTGTTCTTAATGCTTGATTCTACTTAATCACTAGTTTCATGAAATTAGATTCTAAGCTTGACTTGAAAATGCCCTTAGGATTTGAATTGAATGATTTTACTCTTTAAGTTACGTTGCTAGGAATAGAGTATAACGTTTAGATTGCAAATAGCACGAGATTATGATTGTAATGTTGGGTTATTTGCTTCATATGCGAGAGATTGATATTCGGTAAATATCCTTAGGATTCTCGAATGCGAGAGATTTATTTGGGGTGAATTAATGTGTGCATCAGTAATGATAGAAAATGATTTATACATTGTAATATTAATTGAATACCGAGGGTATGAATGATAAAAACCAATCCTACACTCTCTTTAATTAATTAAATTCATTTTATTAATTTTCGTAATTTTCCATATTTCCGACGCACTAAATCCATTATTTTCGTAAAACCATAAAATTCCAATTATATTTGTTGTACATAACTATTGAACTGATTACTTTCATCAAGGAGAACTAAGTAGCTCAAGTCCTTGTGGAGACGATCTCTTATAAATTCTATAACCTACGACGACATTGGTACGCTTGCCAATAGTCCAACATGTGTGCATCAGTAATGCTAAAGAATGATTCATATGTGTAAATGTTAATTGGATACTGAGGGTATGAACGATGAAATCCAATCCTACATTCTCTTAAATTAATTAAATTCATTTTATTAGTTTTCATAATTTTTCGTATTTCCGACACACTAAATCTGTTATTTTCGCAAAACCATGAAATTTCGATTATATTATTTGTACATAACTATTGAACTGATTACTTTCATATGGCAGAACTGAGTAGCTCAAGTCCCCATGGAGACAATCTCTTTATAAATTTTGTAACCTGTGACAACATTGGTACGCTTGCCATTAGTCTAACACTTTATCAGCACCAACTTGACGGGCTTGAGCTCTAGCCATCAACCACCTATTTGGGGTTTTCATCAAACCCAACTTGGTGAGATGCTTTTCAGTGATGAGGTTGGTGATGTTTGTGGTGTTGTCCACAATCTTATTTGACACATCAATTCCAAAATAGTCAATGAACCTTGAGACCAATACAACATAGGGGAATTGGTAGCTAATCAACCTTTTGGACTTCAACATTGTTTCTACAAAAACATTGTTTCTGGCACCGTTGCCAAGAAACTTGTTAAGACTATTGGCAAGCGTACCAATTTGTCGTTGTAAGTTACAAAATTTATAAAAGTTCGTCTCCACAGGGACTTGAGCTACTCAGTTTATCCAAGTAAAACTTAACAGTTCAATAGTTATGTACAACAAGGATGAGCGAAATTTCAAGTGATTACGAAAGTAACGAAAAATTACAAAACTAGTAAAATTATATATTTATGAGAAAGTGAGATTGGGTTTCATCATTCATACCCTCAGTATTCAATTAATTTTACCATGTACAAATCATTTTCTATCCTTATTGATGTACACATTATTTCACCCCGAATCGATTCCTCGCATTCGAGAATCCTAAGGATATCTACCGAATATCGATCCCTCGCATATGAAGTAAATACCCCATAATTATAATCATAATCATGTGCTATTTGCAATCAAAATGTTATGCCCTATTCCTAGCAACATAACGTAATGTGTAAAATCATTCAGTTCAGATCCTAAGGGCACTTTCCAGTCAAGCTTAGAATCTAATTTCATGAAACTAGTGATCAAGTAGAATCAAGCATTAAGAACAGAATCAAATTACCAACAAGGAATAAAAAAGATTCATACATAAATAAATATTAAAAGAGATACATAGAGGTAAGAATATTACATCCAATCCTTTAGAGAAGCTAGCCAATCATTGTGGAGAGCACCTCCTTAATGGAAGAATTGATGAAGGGAACCATCACCGCTTTTTTCCGACAGAGTCTCCACACTAATCCTCACTTCTCTCACTCTTCTAACCTTCCTAATACTAATATTTAAGTTTCCTAAGCTAAATAACCAGCCAAGGCTTCCAAAGCATCCAAGGCATGCTTTCTCCTTCAATTTTCATGGCTATTTATGGATTTGTCGCTCCTGCTTGTGTCCACTCTCCCAAGCAAGTGGTTTTGTCTGTGTTTGCTCGCTTAGGCGAGCTAATCATATCTCCTTGGAACTTGAAGATTGTCTGGGCGAGTGATTTAGGCTGAGGATGCTCGCCTGGGCAAGTTAAAAGCTTAATGATGAAGAAAGGTCATGGGCCTGGACGAGTTCTAGACCATTTTGCTTCTGACACCTCCCAAATTTGATTTTTATGCCCCTTTCGCTTGCTTTGCTTGCTTGGATGCTTCGGATACCATCGGAACCTATCAAAATACAAAATATGTTAGACTAATCTTCCAAAATGTGGAAAACAACATTCATACAAGTACTAAATACAAATCAAGTAGGTTTAGGGCAAGTTTACAAACAAATTTATTGAAGTAAAAAAGATAACTGCCAGCATGGTAACCCTAATTTTACTAAAATAGGCCACTTATCAGGACACCATCCATACTTGCCTTGGTACAAGTGTAAAAAACTTTTACCAACTCAGGGAAGAAAGTACCCTTCATCTCAAGCATCTTTTTCAACCCTTGAGCTTCCAACATGGCAGGGAATCCAAATTCCTCATTTACAAACCATTCAAGCTCAAGATACTTTGGAGGCATGACAAGATTGTACATTGAATTGCATATAGTTTTGTCTCTCAGCTTCAGTGGTGAACCAAATATTAAGCCAGATTCTCCATCTTTCCTTTTGCTGGTTTTAATTCTCTTTGAGGCAGATGGGTTAGACATGGTAAGTTTAGAAGAAAAGTAGGGCAGGTTGGTGATAGAGAAGGAGACAAAACAAAAGTGATTCAGTTTTGCTAAGGAGAAAATGAAATTCAAGTGTGAAGATTTTAACTTTGAAAATATGATTTTATGGAAGTTTTAAATTTGAATTTTAAAAAATTTGTAACAGCTATTTCTAGTTTTAAGAAAGGCTGGATACACTGAACAAAATTTGAATTTTAAATGAGATAAGATTTTCAGTTTTGATTCTTGAAAATTGTGTGGATTTGCAGAAATTCATAGATAATCGATTACAGAACCCTGGTAATCAATTATTTCAAGGCCAAGTTTGTCTCTGAGCATAGCGTAATCGATTAATACGAGGACATAATCGATTACTCCAGAGAGATTTGAATATTGAAGCAGCTCTCAAGCATTAAGTAATTGATTAAAATACAGGGTAATCGATTACTCTAGAGAGTTTTGAATATTGAAGCAGCTCTCAAGCATTACGTAATCAATAGAATCTATCTCGAGAAAGGGGTTTTGTAAAAAATATCAGCCAATTGATTATTTGTGTCAACAAACTCAATTGAACAATTACCCTTTTGAATGTGATCTCTAAGGAAGTGATGTCTGATCTCTATATGCTTTGTCCTTGAGTGCATAACTAGATTCTTTGATAGATTTATTGCACTTATGTTGTCACATGTTAGGGGAATTTCTTTCAGCTCCATACTAAAATCTTGAAGATGTTGCTTCAACCACAAACTTTGTGCACAATAACTTCCAGCTACTATGTACTCAACTTCTGCTGTTAAAAGAGCAACACATGATTGCTTCTTACAATGCCAAGAGATTAGTGAGCTTCCCAACAAGTGGCATGTTCCACCAGTGCTTTTCCTATCGAGTTTGCATCCAAAAAAATCAGAATATGAGTATCCAATTAAATTCAGTAATGCATCTTTGCAATACCACTCTTGGAGTTGATTTGAGGTATTTGATGATTCTCTTGACTGCAGTGAAGTGTGATTCTTTAGGATTAGCTTACTATCTAGCACACACTCAACATTATATTTGGTCTACTTGCAGTCATGTACATTAGTGATCCAATCATCCCTATATATTTTGACTCATCAATCTTCTTGCCTTTTTCATCTGAATCAGGTAAGTTAAGGTTGCCATAGGAGTTGCAATATCTTTGCTTTTATCCATGTCAAATTTCTTGATCAATTCATTGCAGTACTTTGTTTGGCTAAGAAATGTCCCATTCTTTATTTGCTTCACTTGAAGTCCAAGAAAGAATATTAATTCTCCCATCATAAACATTTCAAATTAATTCTGCATAGAGATTGAAAATTCTTTGCATAAGGATTGACTAGTTGAACCAAAAGCAATATCATCAACATATATTTGAACCAATAACATATAATTGACAGATTTCGTGATGAACAATGTTTTATCCACATGTCCTCTTATGAAGGATTGGCTAAGCAAGAAGTTGCTCATGTTGGATATAGGGGAAGCTGAAGAGAAAATTAAGGATGAAGCCTTTTCACTTAAAGATTTTAGCTTTTTACATGTCATTCAATTGAAGACATTTGTAATTTATAAAGTAGTTTAAGAGGCTTACCTTCTGATCCTTGCATAGCATAAAGCATAAAAATATTCATGCATACATGTTTTAAGAAAAAAACATAAGGTTTTCATGTTTGCATTTGAAAAGAAACATTCCATGGCTTAGATTTTTTGAAAAATCCATTTTGCACTACTTTAATCGATTACACAATGAGATAATTGATTACCAGCTTCTGTTTATCTCTGAAAAAGTCATGAAAAACACTTTAATCGATTATCAGTAATTTGTAATCGATTTCATAGCACAAAATGCAAAACATGTCTGTCTGTATTAATCGATTACCACTCTACTATAATCGACTACACAAGTTCATTTAAGAATATGCATGACTGCCTTAATTGATTACCACTCATCCGTAATCGATTACCAAGTCTTTCTACAAAACATGTCTGTCTATCTTAACCGATTACCACTCTACTGTAATCGATTACACAAGTTCATTTAAGAATATGCATGACTGCCTTAATCGATTACCACTTACTGTAATCGATTACCAAGGCTTATTTCATAACTAAGACTATCTACTTTAATCGATTACATCACGTATTAATTGGTTACATTGTTTATGAAATTTTCCAGATTGTCTCAAGAACATTTTAATTGATTACTTGTTATATTAATCGATTACATATCATAAAATAATCGATTACATAACGTATTAATCGATTACATTCTGTTATATATGTTTTCTATTTAAAGTTTTTGGATCTGTGCTTTGAGATACAACTTACAATCTGAGTTTACAAATTACTCAACATTCTCTAAGCTTTCAAAGGTCCAAGAAACATATTTTCTAAGTGATACATTTCTTGTTTGAGATCAAAGATTACATGCTTCATTGATGATGATGTGTTAAGACAAGATCCTTCAAAAGTACTTCAAGCGAGTTGATTTTATGTTCATCAGAATTCATGCAACCTAGGAATTGATTGGTAACATTCATTTAATTCATTCACTAAGGATCACATGTTGTGTCTCTCTTAAACTTTTCTAGTAAATTGTTTTGTTTAAAGTTTGTGTAAGGCTAAGATCAAAATAGTTTTCTTTCAAGCTTTCTAGAGTATTGTTCTCTAGGGGTAAAGAACTGAGTAGAGTTCTCAGGTTCTTTGTGATTTGATTTCTAATAGGGTGTTAGAATTTTGATTCTTTATCTAGGGTGGATAAGGATAGTCACTTGTAACAACTTGTAAAAGAACAAAGTTGATTTAGTAGAACTCTAATATAGTTTGATTAGAGGAACTGGATGTAGCTTCTCTTAAGAAGTGAACCAGTATATCTTTTTGTGTTGATCTCTCTATCTCTTCTTATTATCTTAATCTATTGACAATTATGGTTTCTTTCTTAATCAACAAGTGCAGATTTTTGTCATTTATTTCATGGACTAAGTGGTTTGGTTGAATTGAAGTTTCATTGATTTTAAAAAGTATAGGATGAATGGTATGTACATAAATGGTTCAAATACTAGAATGATTCAATTTTGAGGATTAAGTAGTGAGGTGGTAGGTGAAAAGAGAATAAAGATGCATACTAGGATCAAATCTTTTATTGTGAAAATTTAAAGAGATTAGAAATTATTTGAAAGACATATTGTGGATTATTAGTTAGATTTCTAACATAATTTTTCTGTAGTTAAGGATATTCTCTGGTCATGCCTAAGTTGGTAATGATCTTAATTGATTAAGGTATGGTGGTTTAACCATACTTATGGTATGTATGATGGTATGATGAAAATATTTTCCATAAGGGATATGTATTTTGCTTATGGACTTTATTATGAAATGATATTGATATGATGATAGGTTGATTCATGTTTCCAAGTCCAGTACGAGATTTTGTGAAACAGAATCTGATACTACATACAGTACGATATATAGTACCCAGGTGTAGATACATGACAAAATTCATGCATGTTTGCGTAAGACGATCGCAGTGTCTACATCCAGTACGAGGTGTAGCTACATACAGTACGATATGTAGAGGCCATTTGCACCCTGGGATAGTTCATTTCATGCATTCATAAAGTTGCATAATTTTATGGATTTTGTTTGAATATATTGATGATTTACTAACGTACTAACGTACTAACGTGTTCGGTGGTTTAGCTTTGCCTACTGAGATATTTTTATTTCTCACTAGATTTGTTTCATTTTCTTTTAGATGGCAACAATGGTCAGTTTCCTTGATGCTTTGGATTAGTGGTGATGTATGAAGGAAGATATAAATTAGGCTGGAGTATGGAAAATATTGTATCTGTATAATATTGACTTTTGTAACGAGAATTATGATTATGTATAATATATTAGTCTCAAATCTTTTGTAAGTTTTACATTTTAGAATATTTACTAATATACGCTTCTTAAAAATTTAACTCTAATAAAAGTAATAATAAAATTTATAAAAATCAGTATAAAATTTTAGGTCGTTACACTATGGGGTCATCAGGTTTGGAATTCCCTTGCGACATTGGCTGATCACTGGTGGGGGAATGGCCAATGCACGACAGGGTGGTCCTGATAAGCGGTGAATCATTTTTCTTGTGAGAGGCTATTTCCGAAGATGGTATCACATTGCATGCTGATAGATGAATCAGGTGCATGCATCATTCTATGCATGATTGTTTGAGTTGTGAAATGCATTGGATGATTGGTTTGTTGAGTGTGTATTGGAATCATGGATTTTTGTTAATAATTGTGGTGGGTAATGTTATTTCCTTCCCAATTGCTACTATATGATGTTTATTGGTTTTTATATAATAAACTCACCCTTGCATTTGTTGTACCGTGTGGTTGGTACCTGTGATGATCGCGAACTTTCGTTCGTGGGAGCTGATAAACAGCAGTAGGTGACTTTGGAGGGAGATCTTCTTTTTGGTTGGAGCCGCCAAGCCGACGTGATGACGTTGGATTCCTCTTTGGAGAAAGAGTTGTGTTTTGTTAATCAACTCTCTCTTAGTTAGTCTTTGGCTTTTTGTTGATATGTAATGTCAGGTGTATATACACGTAAAGCTAAAGGAAGTTCTGACATATGGATGACATGTACTAATTTAATATATATATATATAATGTGTTTAAATATGTAATTGTAATATGTGTATGATAATTGTATTATCGTGAAAAATTTACCATCAATTTCATAATCAAATTAATGAAGTTTTATTAAAAATTGAAATTGCACGATTAAGAGTTAGTGATATCGTAGCGACGAGGCGGGTCGTTACATTAGTTATTTTTCTCTTTTTCTTTGGAACCCAAATGAAGTCTCCATTAGGCACATAGAACCTTCTAACATAATACTTATGAGATGTGTGATCTTTCTTCATGCAGTAATTGCAAGTTACAGATTTTGATGCTCTTTCAAAATGAGTCATTTGGGTATGCTTTGTTTTTGAAAAGCGTCTTTGATTCATCTATTTTGGAGGTACAAATTTGGTCTTTACAAAATTGTTTGTTCTATGTTTGTAACCCAATCCAGATGTATCTCCAACATACTTTTGTATGCTTAGCATTTGATCTAAACAGCATTTTCCTCTATAAATCCTTTTAAAAAGATCAACCAAGTAAGAATTTTCTGAAAGTAATAACATATATTTTTCATATTGACTCCTTTTGAAATCATCAAACCCTTTTTGTAAAGCTTTGCATTTATCTACATTTGATGAAGAAGAGGTGCACACACCCATTAGCTTTGTATCTTGAAACAAGTTTCTCATTTTCTTCTTTCAAGTTACAAGGTTCAGCTTGCATTGAAGCAAGTTTAGTGGTATGCCATCTAAGGTTACCTTTTAGCTTATTGTTGGAGATTGCAAGTTTTTGAGTCTCCTCATGCATCTCATTAAAAGCATCAATAAGTTGATCAAGTTCAGGATTTACTTCTGATTCAGCACTTGAGAACTCTTCATCTTCATCAATTGTTGATGTTAGACATACATTTGCTTCTTCATTCTCACTAGAAGATTCATAAGTTGTTGATGCATTTTCTTCCCATGCAATGTAGTCTTTCTTTGGTTTTCCTTCTTTCTTTGCTTTCTTCTCACCAAACTGCTTCTTTAAAAATATAGGACATTCAGATTTAATATGGCCTTGCTTACCACATTCAAAACAGTTGTAGTTGGTGTTGTTGTCACTCCTTTTGTTGAACTTTGTGAACTTTCTGTTCTTGCTCTTCTTCATGAATTTGCTGAATCTTTTGACTATTAGGTTCATATTCTCATAAGCTTCATCTTTACTTGAGTCTTCTTTATTTTCCACATTTGAGGATGTAGCTTTCAAGGCAATACTCTTTTGTTTCTTATTTGCATCTTCTGCATGTGTTAATTGAGACATTTCTAATTCATACTCAAGTAACTTATCAAATAGTGCAGCCATGGACATTTTTGATAGATCTTTAGACTCCTTTGATTGTTGTAACCTTTGGTTACCATGGTCTTGTTAGGCATTTCAAGATATTGATGTTTAATTTTTCAACATCAGATATCTTTCCAAGACCAAGAAGATGATTTACAATGTGAGTGAATCTTGTTTGGAGTTGAGATATGTTTTCAGTTGTGTTCAGCTTAAACATTTCATACTCATGAATCAAGACATGCTTCTTTGATTTTCTGACTTCATCTGTACCTTCATGAGTAATTTCCAACATTTCATCTCCTTCGCACTTTACACATAACAGTCTTGAAAAATTTATTAGATGACAATGCAGAAGTTATCATATTCTTTGCTTTGAAATTGTATTGAACTACTCTCTTTTCTGCATATGTCATCTCATCCCATTATTTGGGAATCATTTCATTATCAATAGTTTTTATTGAAATCATAAGGACATTTTTCTATTGCATTCCATGCACCAGGGTCATTTGATTGAATAAATATTTGCATTCTGTCTTTAAAAAATTGAAATGCTTTCCTTCCAACATTGAAGGACGTTTGAGGGAGACACCCTCTTTGAAGGTAATTTGTGTGGTATTGATTTTCTTTTAAAAAAGATAGTGATCTTGAATAACACTCAAAAACATGCTCTTGATACCAATTGAAACAGTATGAACACACACAATAACCAAGAGGGGGTGAATTGGTTTAAACTTGGTCTTTTAAAATCTTTAAGACAATCAAAGTATTAAGGATCATATCACAAAGAAACACCCTTTGATAACTTTTGTTGGATATAGGGGGAGCAACAAGAAGAATGAAACTTTTGACTTAAAAGAATGTTTTGAGCTTTTCACATGCCTTGAAGATTGAAATCCAAAATGAAGTGTATAAGAAGCTAATATATTGATCCTTGCATTTGCATGCATATAATCATTTACATGCTTAAGTGTTTTCATCAAAGAATCAAAGCTATTTCGAAAAAGAACTAAATGGTTAATGTTTTTGGAAAAATGCAATTCTTCTATTTTAATCGATTACACATAAGTATAATTGATTATTTGCTTAAGTTTTAAATCTGGAAAAGCATTGAAGAACATTTTAATTGATTACCAAACATTTGTAATCGATGACATAGTGTAAATCAAAAGTAATACATTGCTGCTTTAATCGATTACTATATACAGTAATTGATTACACAAGCTATCTTGAAAATCATGTTTTCACTAATTTAATCGATTACCAAACATTGTAAGCGATTACATAGGCTTGTTTCTTAAAAGAACCTTCACTGCCTTAATCGATTACCAAATATTGTAATCGATTACACAAGAGGCTTCAGATATAAAATTTTACTGCTTTAATCGGTTACAGCTCGGTTTAATCGATTATTTGTTCGTTGTTAAACCCAAAAATCAGCCTTGAACACTTTAATCGATTAAGTGATAATTTAATCGATTACATGAGTCATTCTAATTGATTATTGGGCGCGTGTAATCGATTACAATCTGTTACAAAAAGCTGTTATAAATATGAGTGAGGCCTGTCTTAAACCACAACTTGAATACTTTGAAATTTCTGAATACACACAAGCCTTCTCAAAGTTCCAAAGTGATTTTCTGGGTTTAACTAAAGTCTTGTCCCACTTTTTAATCTTCATGGGTTTTGAATGATTTCTTGGGCAAGAATTCTCAAAGAAGTTTTGGAGACCATGTTCTGAAATCTTGTTTGTCATTCAACTCTGATTGGTAAACCACATGCATTAATATTCATTGGATCATCAGGTTGTTTCTCTCCATAATCTTTGATTGTAATTTTGTTTTTACAATTTCTATTATTTGGTGCTATTGTAAAGGGTTCTTTAAAGCTTGTTCTAGAGTAGTGTTCTCTAGGGAAGAACAGAGTAGTGTTCTCTTGTTCTTGATCATTAGGAGTCTAATAGGGTTTTAGATTTCTATTCTATATCTAGGGTTGATAAAGAGGGATTGTTGTAAAGCTTGTAAGAACTGAATTTTATAATAGTGGAACTCTAATCTAGTGTTGATTAGAAGAAATTGGATGTAGCTTCTCTTGAGAAGTGAACCAGTATAAATTACTTGTGCTGATTTTCTTTATCTCTATCTCTACAAGTAATCTTGTTCATTTGTTCTTGGTGATATTATCTTTTCTCAACAAGTTCTATTTTGAGCTATTAATTTCTTCTGTTGAGTAATTTGATTGATTAAAAGCATTCTTGGTTTAAAAGTGATTAAGATCCTTTGACTCTGATTTTATAAACAATTTTAAAAGACCAAGTTTAACCAATTCACCTCCCTTTTGGTTATTGTGGGTATTCCTATTGTTTTCAATTGGTATTAAGGCAGGTTCTTGAGTGTTATTCAAAATCACTATCTTTCTTTAAAAAGAAAATGAATATCATACAAATTACCTTCAAGGAGGCTGCCTCCCTCAATCGTCCTCTGATGTTTGAAGGAGAACACTTCAGTTTTTGGAAAAATAAAATGAAAATCTTTATTCAATCAAATGACCTAGGTGCTTGTAATGCAATAGAAAAAGGTCTTGTGATTTCTATAAAAACTGTTGGTAACGATATGATTCCCAAAGAATGGGATGAAATGATAGATGCTGAAAAGAGAGTGGTTTAATATGATTTTAAAGCTAAGAATATGATTACTTTTGCACTTTCCTCTGATGAATTCTTTAGAACTGTAAGGTGCAAAAGTGCAAAGGAGATGTGGGAGACGTTGGAGATCACTCATGAAGGTACAAATGAAGTGAGAAGATCAAGAAAGCATGTCTTAATACATGAGTATGAAATGTTCAAGATGAACCCCACAGAAAACATATCTCAGCTTCAAACAAGATTCACTCACATAGTAAATCATCTTCTTGGTCTTGGAAAGATTTTTTATTCTGAAGAGTTGAATATCAAAATCTTGAAGTATCTCACAAGACCATGGCAACCAAAGGTGACAGCAATCAAAGAATCGAAAGATCTATTCAAAATGTCCATGGCTGCACTATTTGGTAAGCTTCTTGAGTATGAACTTGAAATGTCATAACTAACCAATGCAGAAGATGCAGAAAAGAAACATAAAAGCATAGCCTTGAAATCTGCATCCTCAAGGTGGAAAAGGTGGAAGACTCAAGTGAAGAAGATGAAGAGGACAACATGAATTTAATTGTCAAAAAGTTCAGCAAGTTCTTGAGGAGAAACAAGAACAGAAAGTTCACAAAGAACAACAACAACAACAACAACAACAAAAAGAGTGACAACAATTTCACTTGCTTTGAATGTGGTAAGCCTGGCCACATTAAATCTGAATGCTCTATCTTTTTGAAAAAGCAACAAAGTGAAAACAAGATAAAGAAAGAAGAAAAGCCTAAGAGAGCCTACATAGCTTGGGAAGATAATGAGTCAACAACTTCTGAATCATCAACTGAAGATGTAGAAGCAAATGTGTGTCTCACTTCCACAATTAATGAAGATGATGATCTCTCAAGTGCTGGAACTGAGGTAAGTTCTGAATTTGAACAAGTCATTGATGCTTTTCATGAAATACATGAAGAAGCCAAAAAGCTTACAATATCCAATAATAAGCTAAAAGGAAATCTTAGATGGCATGTTACAAAAATTATAGAATTGCAAGCTAAAATTTGTGACTTGAAAGAAGAAAATGAAAAACTTGTTTCAAGTTACAAAACGAATGGATGTGTATGTGCTTCTGCTTCATCTAATGTTGACAAATACAATATGTTGCAAAAGGATTTTGATGATTACAAAAGAAGTCAAGGAGAAAAATACATGTTACTCCTACCTAAGAATAGTTATTTGATTGATCTTTTAAGAAAGCTTTATAAAGGTAGATGCAACATAGCTGAAATGATAAGTGTGCAAAAATATGCTAGAGATACTTCTGGTTTGGGTTACAAACAAGGCTCAAAGTCTTTTGGCAAAACTGTATTTGTACCACCAAAACAGAAAAATCAAAAGAATGTCTATGATTCAAAGATCAATCAAAATACTTACTCAAGGAATTCATTAAAATATGTAACTTGTAACTATTGTATGATGAAAGAACATACTTCTTATAAATGCTATGCTAGGAGATTCTATGTGCCTAATGGAGAATGCATTTGGGTGCAAAAGAAGAAGAAAGTGGCTAACCCCTATGGACCCAACCTCAATTGGGTACCTTCCTTTGAAAATTGATTTGAATTTTGCAGGTATGTCTAAGAGCAAGATCATCATTATGGTATTTTGATAGTGGATGCTCTAGACATATGACCGGTGACATATCAATGCTCACAAATCTGACTCTTAAAGATGGTGGATTTGTCACCTATGAAGACAATAACAAAGGAAAGATAATAGGAGACAACTTTAAAACCAAAATAAGAAATGTTCTTTATCTGGAAGGTTTAAAGCATAATCTCCTAAGTATAAGCCAACTTTGTGATAAAGGGTTCAAAGTGTCATTCAATGACAATTGCTGCATGATATGTGATGGTCAAAATGGTGAGGTGATTCATATAGGTAAAAGAAAAGGTAATATCTATTTACTCTCCATAGATCATGCATTCTTTCACAACACTTCTTGTTTAATAAGTAAAATTGATGAATCTTGGCTATGACATAGAAGGGCAAGTCACATTAACATGCATCTTATGAACAAGTTAAATAAAAAGGATTTAGTCATTGGCTTACCCAAACTCAAGTTTGAAAAGGACAAATTATGTGATGCTTGTCAAAAGGGGAAACAAACAAAAAAAAAATTTTCAAAGTAAAAATATTGTTTCTACTTCAAAACCCCTTGAATTACTTCACATAGATTTGTTTGGTCCTTCTAGAACTATGAGTTTATGAGGTAATTACTATGGACTTGTCATTGTAGATGATTACTCTAGATTCACATGGACTTTGTTTTTGAAATCCAAGAGTGATGCTTTCAATACTTTTAGAAAATTGGCCAAACTTGCTCAAAATGAAAAGGGAAGCAAACTTATCTCAATAAGGATGATCATGATGGAGAATTCCAAAATGAACATTTTGAAAACTTCTGTGAAGAGAATGAAATTAACCACAATTTTTCAACTCCAAGAACACCTCAACAAAATGGTATTGTGGAGAGGAAAAATAGATCCCTTGAAGAAGGTGCAAGAACTCTTCTTAATGAGACAAATTTGCCTAAATATTTTTGGGCTGATGCTGTAAGTACAATTTGCTACACTTTAAATAGATTACTAATAAGGCCTGTTTTGAAGAAAACCCCTTATGAACTATACAAAGGTAGAAAACCAAACATTTCTCTGTTTTGTATTAAATAATGGCAAAGAATCACTTGAAAAATTTGATTCTAAAGCCGATGAAGCCATTTTCCATGGATATTCATTACATAGTAAATCATATAGAGTTTTCAATAAAAGAACCTTATGCATGGAAGAATCAATTCATGTTATTTGTGATGAATCTAATCCCTCTAAAGAGGAAAAGAAGTGTGATATTGATGCAGAACCTTTGGAGGAGTTTATTCAACTAAATGGCTCAATGAATAAAGAAAAGGAAGAGCAAATTGTTGAAACAAAACAATAACACCAGTCCAAGAGCCAAAAGATTGGAGAACAACAAGAGATCTCTCCCTTGACAACATAATTGGTCAAGTTTCAAAGGGAGTATCTACTAGATCTTCATTAAGAAATCTCTACTGTAATATGACTTTTGTTTCACAAATAGAACCTAAGAATATTGATCAAGCCTTAATTGATGAACATTGGATGCATTCCATGCATAATGAATTGAATCAATTTAAGAGAAATGAGGTTAGGGAACTTGTTCCTAAACCTTCTTCTCTTAAACCTATTGGCACTAAATGGGTTTTTAGAAACAAACTTCATGAGAGTGGAATCATAGTCAGAAAGAAAGCTAGATTGGTTGCAAAAGGTTACAACCAAGAGGAAGGCATTGACTATGAGGAAACCTTTGCACCAGTTGCAAGGTTGAAAGCCATTATGTTATTGCTTGCATATGCATGTTTAATAGGTTTTAAACTTTTTCAAATGGATGTTAAAAGTGCTTTCTTAAATGGATATATTGAGGAGGAAATATATGTGGAGCAACCTCCTGGTTTTGCTGATTTCAAACATCCAAATCATGTTTTTAAATTTAAGAAAGCTCTCTATGGTTTAAAACAAGCTCCAAGATCTTGGTATGAAAGATTAAGCAAATTTTTGCTTGAACAATCTTTCATAAGAGGACATGTTGATAAAACTTTGTTCATCATAAGGCAAAACAATGATATTTTATTGGTTCAAATATATGTTGATGATATAATTTTTGGTTCAACTAATCAATTATTGTGCAAATAATTTTCTATCTCTATGTAGAATGAGTTTGAAATGTTTCTTGGACTTCAAGTGAAGCAAATGAAGGATGGAAAATTTCTAAATCAAACCAAGTATTGCCTTGAAGTGATCAAAAAGTTTGAAATGGAGAAAAACAAAGATGGTGCAACTCCAATGACAACTTCAACCTATCTATATTCAGATGAAAAAGGAAAGAAGGTTGATGAGTCAATGTTTAGGGGAATGATTGGATCTTTGCTGTATTTGACAGCTAGTAGACCAAATATTATGTTGAGTGTGTGTTTGTGTGCAAGATATCAAGCAAATCCCAAAGAATCACACCTCACTGCAGTCAAAAAGATCCTCAAATATCTCAAATTAACTCCAAAAGTTGGTCTTTGGTATCCTAAAGGTGCATCACTTAATATAGTTGATTATTCTGATTTTGACTTTGCAGGATGCAAGTTGGATAGAAAAAGCACTATTGGAACTTGTCATCTACTAGGAAGTTCCCTGATCTCATGGCATTGCAAGAAACAATCTTATGTTGCTTTATCAACAGTTGAAGCTGAGTACATCTCTGCTAGAAGTTGTTGTGCTCAAAGTTTATGGCTAAAGCAACAATTGCAAGATTTTGATGTAGAATTAAAAGAAATACCTCTGCTATATGACAACACAAGAGCTATCAACATTTCCAAGAATCTAATAATGCACTCAAGGACCAAACACATTGAGATAAGGCATCATTTCCTTACAGATCACATTCAAAAAGGTAATATCAAAATTGACTTCATTGATACTCACAATCAATTGGCTGATATATTCACTAAACCTTTGGCTAGAAATAGATTTTATACTCTTAAAAACATGCTAGGTATCCTTGATGAATATAATCTTTACTAGCTTGATTGTTATGTGTTTATCTTTGTGAAATAGCTTCTTACTTGATCAATCATCACATGTGCTTCAAAATTCCAAGTTGTGTGCATAAAACACTATTCATTCTGATATTTTCACTGTAATAATCGATTAAAGCACGGATTAATCAATTAAATGAACTTGAAAACCTATTTTGTATGAAATTTGTGCTTATGTAATCGATTACACACCCAGAATAATCGATTATTCTTCACAAAAAAATAAATCCAGAATATAAATTTCCCTAGAATAATCAATTAAGCCATAAATTAATCGATTACACTGGATAAAAATCCATTTACAAAATTTAAATTCACTGGAATAATCGATTATGGTGAATGGTAATCGATTAAATTGTTTGAGAAACTATTTTAAAAATTCAAATCTTTCTGGAATAATCGATTACGATTCGAATTAATCAATTACACAAACTTCAAATTGATTTTTCATTTCAAATCTCCCTATAATAATCGATTACATATGGTATATAATCGATTACACTTCATCTTCTTTAACTGAATTTCACTGACATAATCGATTAATTGACGAATTAATCAATTACAGCTTTTGCAGAAACTGATTTTGCTTATGAATTAATTGATTACATAAGCATATAATCGATTATTCCTGGAGTTACTGCAAAATCTGCAAGATTTTCTTAGAATTTGTAACTGCCCAACTGCCAACTAATTCAAAATTTGAATCTTCTGTGCTTTAATGTTAGTGGGTTAATTCGAAATTAACTGTTCCTCATTTCAAATTTGAACTTTGAAGCCTAAAATCCTCTATAAATACAGCGTATGTTGAAGGAAGAAATCACACCATCTTCATGTTTACTCTTAAACACACTACTGTGTTCTTCTTCCCTCTAAGCTTAGGAACTCTATAGTCCATTTGAATCTCTTATGATTCCAAAGATGGATGACTTATTGTCACTACATCATGAGCATAGTGCTAAGACAAATTCATCTTTGGAGGAATAAAATCTTGGCTAGAAAACATAGAAGCTAGGTTTGTTGCTTGATGATTTTGATAAACTAGTTTAAGCTTTTTGTATTTTCTGTTATTACCCTGTTTTTTTTGTTTTTCTGATTAATGTACTTCCTTTTATTAATGAACTTGCATTTCTTTTTCTCACTCTTGTTGTGCTATCTTTTGCTTTTGAAAAGCCAAATAGAGGGAAAAAAATTGATTGATAACTAGATTAAAAACCAACTCTGTTTTGCTCTCTGTTATGCTCTGTTTTTTGTTGCATTTTTTGTAAATTGATGAATGACGAAATTAACTGAGGGGGAGGAAACTATGTCACAGAAGCTATCTAATGGAAGTAAATGATCAATGTTTATGCCAGCAGATATCTTAACACTTGTTCTAGGCAAAGAGGCTATTTTTTTCAGGTTAACAAAGTTCAAACAAAGTTTAAGAATTCTATCTTGCTCATCCCTCAAAGCACTTCAAATCTTTAACACTTGGTCAATCAATATTTGGCATGTTCAAAGCCAAAAAGGGGGAGATTGTTGGATATAGGGGGAGCAACAAGAAGAATGAAGCTTTTGACTTAGAAGAATCTTTTGAGCTTTTCACATGCCTTGAAGATTGAAATCCAAAATGAAGTGTATAAGAAGCTAATCTGTTGATCCTTGCATTTGCATGCATATAATCATTTACATGCTTAAGTGTTTTCATCAAAGAATCAAAGTTATTTCGAAAAAGAACTAAATGGTTAATGTTTTTGGAAAAAATGCAATTCTTCTATTTTAATCGATTACGCATCAGTATAATTGATTATTTGCTTAAATTTTAAATCTGTAAAAGCATTGAAGAACATTTTAATCGACTACCAAATATTTGTAATCGATTACATAGTGTAAATCAAAAGTAATACATTGCTGCTTTAATCGATTACCATATACAGTAATCGATCGATTACCAAACATTGTAATCGGTTACATAGGCTTGTTTCTTAAAAGAACCTTCACTGCCTTAATCGATTACCAAATATTGTAATCGATTACACAATAGGCTTCAGATATAAAACTTCACTACTTTAATCGATTACAGCTCGGTTTTAATCGATTATTGGGCGCATGTAATCGATTACAGTCTGTTACAAAAAGTTGTTATAAATATGAGTGAGACTTGTCTTAAAACACAACTTGAATACTTCGATATTTCTAAATACACACAAGCCTTCTCAAAGTTCCAAAGTGATTTCCTGGGTTAACTAAAGTCTTGTCCTAGTTTTTAATCTTCATGGGTTTTGAATGATTTCTTGGGTAAGAATTCTCAAAGAAGTTTTGGAGAGCATGTTTTGAAATCTTGTTTCTCATTCAACTCTGATTGGTAAATCACATGCATTCATATTCATTGGATCATCAGGTTGTTTCTCTCCATAATCTTTGATTGTAATTTCGTTTTTACAATTTCTGTTACTTGGTGTTATTGTAAAGGGTTCTTTAAAGCTTGTTTTAGAGTAGTGTTCTCTAGGGAAGAACAGAGTAGTGTTCTTTTGTTCTTGACCATTAGGAGTCTAATAGGGTTTTAGATTTCTATTCTTTATCTAGGGTTGATAAAGAGGGATTGTTGTAAAGCTTGTAAGAACTGAATTTTATAATAGTGAAACTCTAATCTAGTGTTGATTAGAAGAAACTGGATGTAGCTTCTCTTGAGAAGTGAACTAGTATAAATTGCTTGTGTTGATTTTCTTTATCTCTATTTCTACAAGTAATATTGTTCATTTGTTCTTGGTGTTATTATCTTTACTCAACAAGTTTTGTTTTGAGCTATTGATTTCTTGTGCTAAGTAATTTGATTGATTAAAAACATTCTTGGTTTAAAAGTGATTATGATCCTTTGACTCTGATTTTATAAATAATTTTAAAATACCAAGTTTAAACCAATTCACCCCCCTCTTGGTTATTGTGGGTATTCCTATTGTTTTAAACTTTCAGTCAATCGAATACCAAACTTTAAAGAAAGCAATAACTGAAAATCTGTTGATTCTGAAAAGATTATCCAAATGAATGATAATTAATGACAGCAAGAAGAGATAAAGAGAAAGTATGTAACACCAAGCTATATACTGGTTCACTTCTCACCCTTGAGAAGCTACATCTAGTTTCTTCTAACCAACTTAGTTAGAGTTCCACTATTCACAATATTTTTTTCATACAAGCTTATAATAATCACCCTTAATCAAACCTAGATTAAGATAAAAAATCTAGCTCCCTTAGACTCTTAGTGATCAAGAGATAGATAATCCTCTCTACTCTTCCCTTTAGAGAAACTTACTCTAGACAATCCTTAAGAAATCTATTGTAATAGTTACAAACAAACTGAAATTATAAAATGAATTACAAACAAAGTTTAATGGAGAGAGACAACCTGATGATCCAATGTATATGAATGCATATGGTTTACCAATCTTGATCCAGGTTGAATGAAAACAAATTTCAGAGCAATCTCTCTAAGAACTTCTTTAGAATCTTGCCCAAGAAGAAATCTTTCAAAGTAACATGAAGATTTAGAATATGTGAGGCAAAAGCTCAGTGGCTCAAAGTATCTCTTCACTCTTCAGAAAGCTTTTGAAATATATGTAATTTTTGTTGTGTAGTGATCTGTTTATTTCAAAAGACCCAACAACTATTTATAGAAAGTTGATGTAATTGAATGTAATCGAATAATAACACATTTAATCGATTAAAGTTTTCTTGAACTTTCTAGAAAAGATTAATGAGCAAAGTAATCAATTAATTCACCATGTAATCGATTAAAACAGGAAGTCTTGTTTCAAAAATGTGCCAAGTAATCGATTACCACTAAATCGTAATCGATTATCACGGGAAGACTTATTCTATGATTGTGCAGTGTAATCGATTACGACATAGTTGTAATTGATTAAAGTGTTCATCAAAGCTTAAGTAATAGATTACCATAAGCTGGTAAACGATTAAAGCAGTGCAAAATAGGTTTCTTTCAAAAACTTAAGCAATGAGCACTTTGCTTTTTATGCAATCATGAAAACTTAAAGCTTTTTCATAAATGCGCTTTTATGAAAACCGTGAATGCAAGCAAATGAATGATGTTTATGCAATGCAATGGATCATAAGATGGAACTCTTAGACATCTAAAGATTACATATGCCTTCAATTGAATGGCATGTAAAAGCTAAAACTTATCCAAGACTAAGAGCCTCAGCATCTTTATCCTCTTCAAGTTCCCCCTGTATCTAATAGGAAAGACGTGACAAAGGATTGTGTTGTTGTTGGTGTAGAGATTTGCCTGGGTGAGGAATGCATTCAGATTTCATATGGATTGAGGGTTCTATCGTACCACTCTAGGTTGAGCGATTTCCTACATAAGGGTAGGTCAGCTTCCATGATGTGGTCGAAAAAAGGGTGTTGATGAGTCGTCCGCCCTTCTGGGCGGTATATGTGTGATAGACCGGGGTCGTCTTGAGGGTTGACGATGTGTCAGGGGTGTGATTCCTCTTGAGTACATTCATTCATTGTACAGGTAGAGTGCTCATCACCTTGGAGGCATCTCACATGAGCCTTAAATCTTTCATGGTCACCCTTCAGCTTTCGGAGTTTCTCTAAATGACGATGCTCCATCCTCACAATACGGGTCTGGAGTTGCTGGAGAATGTTCGTATATGTCATGGTTGTCGGGGAAGGATTGGAGCTTTCAAGAGGGGTCTCACGTCTTAGGGTAGACCGCGTGCTAACCATTAATGGAAAGGAGAGGCCGTAGGGTAAGTTTTACCACGGCCCTGCAGTGGACACCAAATGTACTTACCAAAATATGGAGCTAACCCACGTCAAGGTGGACGTGGCTAAGAGGGGCTCCACGATCTCGCACGTTGGACAAATAGTACCCTTTGTTAGGAGGACAAGAAGGGGGACTTGCAAAATAAAAGACTCTGACGCTCAAGTAAGTATGTGAGTTAGGTTAGAATGAGATATGAAAAACTGGTACTTATAGAGTGGAGTAGGAGCTACGGGTCCTTGTTTGTCAGGGATGTTACAGTGGTGTAACAACCATTGCAAATAATTATCAGCTTGTAGATAATTGTAGCTTATAGATAATATGTATCTTGTAGATAATTGAGTACCTGTCACTTGATAAAGAAGTTGCAACATTATCATTAATATTCAAATAATGAGGTATTAGAGATGGCCAGTAGCCTGGCTGCTATGGACGAGATGTCCGTGCTCCTATGCCATGGATAACATGGAGGGCTGACGTGAGTATTGGAATGTCATATCACTTGTTACGTGTATTTTATGGACGTGGACAATACAATTATAAACCCTAATAAATTAAAAACTTTCTCAAAACAAATGATTGTATTTAGACTTAGACAAGTCAAAGATTTTTAGAATTAATTGTAAACCCTGACGAATAAAAATATAGGCACAAAAGGGTACAAAATATTAAGTGAATGTAAAAACATGATAGTTAAAATAATATTCTAAACATAAAAATATGATTAAAATGTTATTTTAAATTAGTGAAAATCCAATTCAAATTATTGAAAAACTGGATGTAGGTTCCAAAAGAATTGAACCAATATGAATTTGTGTTTCACTAAATCTTCCATTCTCCACATCTTTTAAGAATTCAACATCTACTCCTAGTAAAGTCAAGTGTGTATGTCAAGGGATTTTCAATCAATTTACATATTAGTTGTTTCAATAAATATCTTTTCAAATCTCTTTATATAAATTTAATTTGTGAAAAAGATTTTGTACTCTAACAAGTTTAAGAAAAGTCATTAAATCTATGCATCCACTCTAGATTCCTAGGTATCATTCAACAATAATAGGTCAATTTTAATCTTCACCATGAAATACTCATGTACAGTCCAAAATAGTAAAATGACACGTGGCTACCTCATAAATGTCAATGTACACGTGGCCACCCTCCATGTCAGCATTGCCTCATTAATAGGTGCTTACTCAGCCTCCAGGTGTCAACCCGGACATAGTGTTCGGGTTCCTTGTCAACACCGCTACAGGAGCACGGATGTCGACCCTCAACAGGAGCATGAACATTAGCAATTTCTCTCTCCTCGTTAACTGCCTATGTATATGCAAAGATATTCAAATAGGTGTAACCACCTTATCCTATAATATCTCAACAAGTTATCTACTAATTGTTACTTATTTACAAGTAACAATATATCAATAAGGTACACATTATCTCTTATTCAAATTAAGATAACTACCTGCTATTATCTGTTATTATTATCTTATCAACAGATTATCTATAAGCAATGGCCCAAGGCCCACTCCATGCTATAAAATACAACCCTCCAGGTTCTCTCTACTCACTTCAAACTCAACGTTCATTCACACTCTTATCTCTTATACTTGAATGCATTACTCAAGTCTCTTATTCTCTACATCTTAGGCTGAGTTCTCACACTTGGTCATTCTTATACAATTGATGTACTTACTTGAGCATCAGAGTGTTTTTCCTTTTTTTTGCAGGTTCCTCCTCTAAGCAAAGCCTATTCACTTCCCGGCGACACATGATTTGGAGTCCACTAAGGCCACATCAAGCCCATACGTGGAATTTCCAGATTTTGGTAAGAACATTTGGCGCCTACCGTGGGGCCCAGGTAAAAGTTACCCTGCGGCCTCGCACTCAAATCACTCATCAGTACGTATTCATGGTCAGTACACGCTCCAACGTTAGACGTGACACCCTTGTCGATGCGTCTAACCCCCCGCAGACTACCATGACGAATGCCGACACCATCCAACAACTCCAAAATCGCATTGCGGAGATGGAGAGAAGACATGAGAAGAACTCAAACGGCTGAAGGCTGACCTTGATCAGCTGGAGGCTCCAGTGACATGCCCCCAACGTGATGAGCATTTGCCTATCACGGAGGACGAACCTACTCAAGGGGAGTCACACCATCGACAAACTGTCAACCCTATGGGCAGTCCTAATTCAACAGAGGTACACTGTTTAGAAGAGTAGACAACATGATGACACCCCTTTACTCAAGGAGAGTTACACCCCTGACAGACCGTCAACCCTTCGGGCAGTCCCAGCTCAGCACAGGTACACCGCCCAGCAGGACGGACAAGTTCCTGGTGACATCTCTAGAGGCTTGTCAAACCCAAGGTCTACCCTTGGTGAGCCTTGACAGAACCCAGGACGGACGAGTTCCTGGTCGCATCTCCATAGGTTTGTCAAACCCAACGTCCACCCTTGGTGAACCTTGACAAAACCCATGATGAACGAGTTCCTGGTCACATCTTTAGAAGACTTAACCAACCCAAGAAGTATAACCTTGCAGGAACATAACAAAAGCAGGACCAACGCCTGACTACTGTTCAAGGTCCAACCTTGACAAAACCCAGGACCATGTCTTGGTACTACTCTCGAAGGTCCACCCTTGGTGAGCCTAGACAAAATCCAAGACGAGCAAATTTCCTGGTTGCATCTTCAGGAGGCTCATTAAACCCTAGGTCCACCGTTGGTGATCCCCTCCAAGATAAGTCTCGCCTTGCCAAAAATCTAAGGTATGAAAACTTAAGCTTTGCAGGGATACTAGTCCACAAGAACCTCGTCAAAATCCAGGACGGACACGTCTTGGTTCACCTTTACAGGTTCATAAACCTAAGCTTTGGTAGACCGTCAAGGTTCATAAACCCAAGCCTTGGTCGACCTTCACCTTTACAGGTTCATAAACCCAAGCTTTGGTAGACCGTCAAGGTTCATAAACCCAAGTCTTGGTCGACCTTCACCTTTACAGGTTCATAAACCCAAGCTTTGGTAGACCGTCAAGGTTCATAAACCCAAGCTTTGGTAGACCGTCAAGGTTCATAAACCCAAGCCTTGGTCGACCTCTAAAAATCCAGGGTGGACACACCACTGGTACATCTGCAACTACACAAATAACCCAGGATCAACTCTTCAACTGCCAACCAAGACAACACTTCGGAAATCTCTACAAAATTCAACATGGACAATTCCATTGGTATCAACATCGACAAAACGGAGGTACAAATATGTCAACCCTCAGCATATGTTATTATACTATGTTATTGCAGGATTAAAGTTCTTAGGAACATAAAGACCAACATACATACGTGGCACACAAACACCAGGATCAGCCCTTGGTCTCTAAAACCCAAGAAAACTCTTGGTATATTTATTTGGTGGGAACCTCAACAAAAGAGTCCACCCTCAACATGCAAAACCCAAGAGGCATTCTTGGTACATCAACCACTTTGGACAGCTCAACAATAACAATCTAAACTACCTTGTCTAGGTTCAAGTCTTAAAACAACCTGGACTACCTTGTCCAGGTTTAGGCATCAATACAATCTAGACCATCTTGTCTAGGTTCATGATATTACTTTACAAAATCCAAGGTCCGTCCTTGGTCCAAAAACAAGGACAAGCTCCTGGCATGAAGACCCAAGACAAGCACCCTCTCCATGGACTACACTGTCGCATATATAGGTTCATAAATCCAAAATAAAAAATTAAAGTTTTAGTCAACCTTTGAAGATATCAACCTCGACACTTCGTGTCCCCCCTTGGGGGCTGACAATTTTACTATGACGCCGGACATATTACTTTTATGCTTTTTCACCCTCTTTCGCCCATAAATTGGCTCAGAGGTTGGGGGGCTTATGTGCAGTCCAAATAGTAAAATGACACGTGGTTACCTCATAAATGTCAATGTACACGTGGCCACCCTCCATGTCAGCATTGCCTCATTAATAGGTGCTTACTCAGCCTCCAGGTGTCAACCCAGACATAGTGTCCGAGTTCCTTGTCAACACCGCTACAGGAGCACGGATGTCGACCCTCAACAGGAGCATAGACATTCGCAATATTCTCTCTCCTCGTTAACTGCCTATCTATATGCAAAGATATTCAAATAGGTGTAATCACCTTATCCTATAATATCTCAACAAGTTATCTACTAATTGTTACTTATCTACAAGTAACAATATATCAATAAGGTACACATTATATCTTATTCAAATTAAGATAACTGCCTGCTATTATCTGTTATTATTATATTATCAACTGATTATCTATAAGCAATGGCCCAAGGCCCACTCCACTCTATAAATACAACCCTCCAGGTTCTCTCTACTCACTTCGAACTCAATGTTCATTCACACTCTTATCTCTTATACTTGAATGCATTACTCAAGTCTCTTATTCTCTACATCTTAGGCTGAGTTCTCACACTTGGTCATTCTTATACAATTGATGTACTTACTTGAGCGTCAGAGTGTTTTTCCTTTGTTTTGCAGGTTCCTCCTCTAACCAAAGCCTATTCACTTCCCGGCGATACATGATTTGGAGTCCACTAAGGCCACATCAAGCCCATACGTGGAATTTCCAAATTTTGGTAAGAACAACCCATGAGATCAGTGGCGGACCCTGGAATTTTAGTTTATGTCCGCACACTTAGTGGCGAGGGTTCTTGTTTGTGTGTAATAGAGAATTGATGTGCTCCTGCTAATAATAATAAAAGCGAAAATAATAGTAACAGCCTAACAGGACCCCTTGATTACATGATGTTATTGTTGGGTATGTACAGAAGCTGTATTTGTGTATGTATGATTGTGCTGTTGTAAGTTGCTCTATATGAATTTCGGTTTTCATTGCTTTCATTATCTATTCTTCTTCTTGTAATGTTGTTTTTCCTTGTTGGAGATTAATGTGTGAGCTCACTGTGCTGTAGTTTAATAAAATTAATGTAGATTGTAGGCCATGAAGATATATATTGGATGTTATGTACCTTAATGTTAATAAGGGTAGTGCTAATAGGCTTTTCAGTCATGCATCCAGTGCTAGCTGTTCTCAGTTTGAGCACTCGTTTAGAATTTATAATTTTCAGATTGTTCAAGTTTCCATTTTTTTAAAATTATAAAGACACTTTAATTGACTCTATCAAAACTATAAGGTTGAATAATAAACAATTTTTTACTCTCTTTTAAAAAACAGTAACTTTTCTTTTACATATTAAAAAAAATAGGTAAATTTTTATTTAATTATTAGTGAAATTGGTGAAATACTCATCTCGGTTAAGATTTGTGATTAGGATTCTTCCTTATCCTACTGTACAGTCCAAAATAGTAAAATGACATGTGGTCACCTCAAAAATGTCAATGTACACGTGGCCACTCTCCATGTCAGCATTGCCTTATTAATAGCCGCTTATTCAACCTCCAGGTGCCAGCCCGGACACAATGTCCAGGTTCCTTGTCAATATCGCTACAGGAGCACGGACGTCAACCCTCTATAGGAGCGCGGACATCAGCAATATTCTCTCCTCGTTAACTGCCTATCTATATGCAAGTATATTCAAATAGGTGTAACCACCTTATCTTATCATATAATATCTCAACAAGTTATCTACTAATTGTTACTTATCTATAAGTAACAATATATTAATAAGGTACACATTATCTCTTATTCAAATTAAGATAACTGCCTGCTATTATCTATTATTATTATCTTATCAACAGATTAACTATAATCAATGGCCCAAGGCTCACTCCATGCTATAAATACAACCCTCCAAGTTCTCTCTACAGACTTCATTCTCATTCGATATTCACCCAGAATACTTCTCTCTCATATACACTTGAATGCATTACTTAAGTCTCTCATTCTCTGTACTTTAGGCCGAGTCCTCACACTTAGTCATCCTTATAAATTTAATGTACTTACTTGAGCGTCGAAGTTTTTTTCCTTTGTTTTGCAGGTCCCTCCTCTGAGCAAAGCCTACCCATACTTCGGCGCCACAGAATTTGGGATCCACTAAGGCCACATCAAGCCCACACGTGGAATATGCAGATTTTGGTAAGAACATTTGGCGCCCACCATGGGGCCCCAGGTAAAACTTAACCTGCAGCCTCAAGTAAATTACTCATCAGCATACGTCCATGGTCAATACATGTTCCAGCGTTAGACGCGACACTCTTGTTGACGCGTCTAACCCTCCACAAACTACCATGATGAATGCCGACACCATGCTGCAACTCCAGAGCCGTATGGCGGAGATGGAACGCAAATACCAGGAAGGAATTCAACGATTAAAAGCTGATCGCGATGAAGCCCGAGCGAGACATCCTCAGGAGGATGAACGCACTCACACTACCAGAGAAGAACAGACACAAGGCGAGTCACATCCTCAACAACCTTCGCAGCCTTGATAAACTGTCGACCCTCCAGGTATCCGCAGTTTAATGCAGGGATATCAAAGGGAGAGACGCAACATTCGTCGCAATCCGCTTGTCGACCGTATCATGGAAGTTGACATCCCTTTCGGTTGGAAACCTCTGCACTTAGAAAGGTACGACGGAACTACTGATCCAGAAGAACACCTTGATGCCTTCTTTTCACAGGCAAATCTCTACACCAATAACGATGCCATATTATGTCGCATATTCCCTACATCTTTAAATGGAACTGCACTAACATGGTATTGTGATCTCCCCAAGCAATCCATTAACAGCTTCGACACCCTTGTCGAAAAGTTCAGTTCCCAGTATGCAACCAGCCGGACTCACAAGTTGACATCTACTGCACTAGCGACACTGCGCCAAGCCGATAATGAACCTCTCCGTAAGTTCATAGAATGGTTTTCGCATGTCGCCTCTCAGATCAGAAACCTCAATCATGAGGTAGCGCTATATTCCATGATGCTAGCCTTACGACCTGGTAAATTCGTGGATAGTCTATGTAAGAAACCTTCTTCTAGCATGGACGAAATACGCGAAAGAGCCAAAGGTTATATTCAGATGGAAGAAATGTCAAAATTCCGCAATGAAGTTCAACAGGTAGGACAAAAACACGAGAAACACGAAGCATCTGTCGACCCCCTGAGGAATAATAAGAAGCACAGGCCATATAAGCCACAACTTATCCTCAAAGGACCCAGGTTCGAGAGATACACTCACCTGATGGTCAATCAAGCTATGATCATGGATGAAGCATTCAATACTGAAGTTCAAGTAACATTGCCCGCTCCTTCAAAAATAGGAGGACATCTTAACAAGTATTACAGGTATCATCGCGGTACTGGTCACAGTACTGAGGATTGCGTCGCCTTAAAGGATAAGATCGAAGAACTTATCCAAGCAGGGCACTTATCAAGGTTTGTAAAAAGACCCGATAATCCTCCTCCAGTACATAGACAAGAGGAGCGACGAGAAGATCGCTTCAGGAATAACAACAGGCGCAGAGATGATGCAGAAGACAGAGGGAGGCAACGACCACCGCAACCTGGATGCGAACGTCAACCCATTTGTCAACAAGGAGAAGATCCCAATCAACATATTCGCGGTGTAATCCACACCATCGCAGGGGGCTTCTCCTATGGAGGATCGTCCAGTCAGTCTCGTAAGAGGCACCTACACTCCATCAGAGATATTAACATCAATTTCGTCAATAATCTTCCGATGCAGAGTTTGCCTCCTATAACTTTTTCAAACGCTGACTTTGAAGGGATCAACCTCGTCCATCAAGACAACCCTATGGTTGTGTCCCTCATTATTGCCAACTTCAAGGTGACAAAGGTACTCATCGACCAGGGCAGTTTGACTGATGTTTTATATTTGAAGACCTTTCAGAAGCTGGAGATTTTATCATCAGCCATACAGCCTTGTTCAGAACCTCTCTTAGGTTTTGCAGGAGAGAGAGTCGACACCCTGGAATATGTCGACCTAATGACTACCTTTGGTCAGGGTTTGCTATCCAGGAGCTTCACAATCAGGTATAACATTGTAGATGTTGATACATCTTACCTTGTCCTGATAAGTAGAAAGACATTAAACGAGTTGGGGGCTATCGTCTCTACCTCTCACTTGAAGATGAAATTTCCTACCTGACTGGAGAAATCGTCACTGTAAAGGCAGACCAGAAGCAAGCTAGACAGTGCTATGTTGAAAGCCTTAAAGTGGCACCATATCCTCCCAGTAGACAGTCGGTCAGACATCGTACCACTTCGGGGGTACCACCCAGGTAATGAATATTGATAAAAAATTTACTCCTTCTGCACTGACAGTGTTTGTAGCTCGCAATGATCAAGCCTTTGATGAGGATCCACGCGATGATAATATCGACAAAGGACCAAAGCCAATCGAAGAGCTAGTCAAACTACAGCTCGGGCCCAAACCCGGACAATGTACGCAGCTTAGCAAAGGGCTCACCAGCCATGAGTACAGACATCTAGCTGACATGCTTCATAAAAATGCATCTCTGTTCGCTTGACAACCATCCGACATGCCAGGCATTGACCCTAATGTCATATGTCACAAGTTGGCAATATGCCACAGGCCAAGCCCATCGCACAGAAAAAGCGAAACATGGGAGAGGAGCGGCAAAAGGTGGTCAAAGAAGAAATTGACAAATTGCTCAAGGTCAACTTCATCAGAGAAGTCAGATATTCCAAATGGCTTGCTAATGTTGTCATGGTTAAAAATGCCAGTGACAAATGGCGCATGTGTACAGACTTTACAGACTTTCCAGAATGCATGCTCCGGACGAAGAGAAAACTGCCTTCATACCAGGGTTATGCCAACTACTGTTACAGGGTTATGCCCTTTGGTCTAAAAAATACAGGGGCCACATACCAGCAACTGATGGATCGTGTTTTTAGAAAACAGATCGGGCGCAATGTTGAGGTTTATGTGGACGATATGGTGGTCAAATTTCAGAGTGTAGCCTAGCATGTAGTGGATTTGGAAGAGGTATTCGAGGAGGTTCAGAAATATAACATGCGACTCAATCCTGAGAAGTGCACATTCGGAGTAGGTGGCGGCAAATTCCTCAGCTTCATGATTACACACTGAGGTATTGAAGCCAACCTGGACAAATGCTCAGCCATTTTGCAAATGCGTAGCCCGACTAGTGTCAAGGAAGTTCAAAAGCTGAATGGAAGACTAGCCGCGCTGTCCCGATTCCTCCCGAAGCTCGCTGAGAAAGCAAAACCCTTTTATAGCCTGCTCACCAAGACAACGTCATTCCTCTGGGATGACACTTGTGAGTAGGCTTTCATGACGTTCAAGAAGACAATTGCTGTAGAGTCGACCTCGGTAGGATGTACCATTGCTCTTGTACCTCTCGGCAACAGATGATGCTGTCAGCTCAACACTCGTCTAGGAAGAAGGGAAGCACCAACTTCCTATCTATTTCACCAGCCGTATGCTACATGATGCCGAGAAGCGATACCAAATGATCGAGAAGATAGCTTTGGCATTGATTACCTCAGCCAGACGCCTTCGACAATATTTCCAAAGTCACCAGCTAATAGTTAAAACTAATTATCCTATTAAACAGGTACTGAGGAAACCAAAACTAGCAGCCGAATGGTAGCATGGTCAGTTGAACTGTCATAATTTGACATTCGATATGAACCACATGGTCCCATAAAGGCGCAATTCATGGCAGATTTCCTAGCAGAGGTTGCTGGGAAAGAAGAATCCACCCCAGACTAGTGGAGCCTTTACGTGGATGGAGCATCCAATATACAAGGAAGCGGAGCAGGCATCATACTCGAAGGACCTGGCAACATCTCGCTGGAACAAGCCCTTAAGCTCAACTTCAAGGCTTCCAACAACCAAGCCGAGTACGAGGCACTCATTGCAGGACTCAAACTCGCTAAGGAAGTCGGGGCTCGTTACCTGAGATGCTACTCCGACTCGCAGCTCATCCAGGGACAGATAGCCAACAAATATCAAACCAAGGAAGCCATACTCCTCTAGTATTATCATCTGGCCAAAACACTTATTGACAGCTTCGAGTGTTTTGAGATGTATCACATACCTCGAGAGAGTAACACCAGGGCTGACTTGTCTAAACTGGCCAGCACTAAGAAGAACGGACACCTCAAGACAATCATCCAGGAAACGCTCCAGAAACCCACCATTGATGCCTCAGTGATAATGGCCGTTGAAATACAGGAGCCCACTTGGATGACCCCTTATAGAGACTTTCTCCTAAGGGGAAAACTTCCAGCAGATGAAAATGAAGTAGGACGATTGAAGCGAAAAGTCAGCTACTATGTCATCATTGACAATGAGTTATTCAAAAGAGGGCTGACAGCGCCTCTACTCAAGTGTTTGGCCAAATCACAGGCCGACTACGTCCTGAGAGAACTCCATGAAGGAATATGCAAACTCCATACAGGGGGACGATCTCTAGCCACCAAGGTAGTGTGGGCAGGATACTACTGGCCAACACTCAGGACGGACGCTTGCAACTTTGCACGCAGATGCAAAAAGTGTTAGGAATTGGCGGATATCCCACGGATTCCCCCTGATAACCTTCATACCATCTCCTCTCCTTGGCCTTTTGCTATGTGGGGAATGGACATCCTGGGACCATTCCCTAAAGCTCCCGGGATGGTCAAGTTTTTGTTAGTGGTCATCGACTACTTCACTAAGTGTGTCGAAACAAAGCCACTTCGGGAGATGATTGCCAATGAGGTGGAAAGCTTCACTTGGAAAAATCTTATATGCAGGTACGGTCTACCCTACGCTATCGTCACTGATAGCGGGACACAGTTTAAGGCACAGACCTTAGAAGACTTCCTCACAAGACTAGGTATTAAACACTTAGTCACTTCTGTTGAACACCCCCAGACCAATGGTTAAGCAGAAGTGGCAAATAGAGTAATTCTTAAAGCCCTTTGCACTAGACTTGACAAGTTCAAAGGGCTCTGGAGGGAGGAACTACCCAGCATACTCTGGGCATATCACTGTACACCTCAAAGCGCTACAAAGGAAACTTCTTTTCGCCTGACATATGGTACTTACGCCATGATCCCTATCGAGTTAGGGGAACCTTCAACTAGAAGGATGTTTTTTTAGGAACAGTGCAATGAGGACAATATGAGAGTTGAGCTGGAAACCAGTGAAGAACTTCGAGACATAGCCAGAGTCAAAGAAGAAGCGGCCAAGCTCCGCATGACACGAAGATATAACTCCAAAGTGCAGCCCCGAACTTTCCAGCCAGGCGACCTAGTCTGGCGTGTACGAGGGGAAGCTAGAAAGGATCCCCGTGCAGGTAAGCTTGGACCAAATTGGGAAGGCCCGTTCAGAATTGCTACTAGCTTGGACAATGGCGCCTACAAATTGCAGGAACTCAGTGGCAAAGACATTCCAATAACTTGGAATGCCACCCACCTGAAGTTTTATTTCAGCTAGGAAGCTCAAGACTGGATGGCGTACTCTTTTTCCTATTTCAAGTCCTTTTTTCCCACTGGGTTTTTACTTGGAAAGGTTTTAATGAGGCTCATCCGAGGAATAAACAGAGGAAATATATGTGTATTAAAACTCTATTAATAAAACATATACCTCTTATCTTTTACTTATGTCAATATTTCAGGATGTTTGATGATATTACTTGAGTGTTCTCCGGGGTCCAGCCTCAACAAAAACCCAAGACCATGTCTTGGTACTTGACAGGGGTCCGTCCTTGGCAAGTCTTATCAAAACCCAGGGCGGACGCGTCTTGGTACTCTCTAAAGGTTAATAAAATTCTAGGGTTTCCCTAGTTGGACCTCCAGCAAAATCCCAGGGTCTATCCTTGGTCCGAGGTCCGCCTCGTTGTACAGTCAATAAGACTAGTCCATCTAGCTGACAATGAAATTCCAAGGTCTGTCCTTGGTCTGGGGTCCGCCTCGGTGATCCGACCAAACTACGCAGAATCGTCAAGGTTTGTAAGACTAGAGCGTTGGTCAGCATGAAATTCCAAGGTCTGTCCATGGTCCGAGGTCCGCCTCGGTGATCCGACCAAACTATATAGAATCGTCAAGGTTCGTAAGACTAGAGCGTTGGTCGGCATGAAATTCCAAGGTCTGTCCTTGGTCCGGGGTCCACCTCAGTGATCCGACCAAACTACGCAGAACTGTCAAGGTTCGTAACACTAGAGCGTTGGTCGGCATGAAATTCCAAGGTTTGTCCCTTGTCCGGGGTCCGCCTCGGTGATTCGACCAAACTATGCAGACCTGTCAAGGTTCGTAAGACTAGAGCGTTGGTCGACCGAAGACCCAAGGTCCGTCCTTGGAAGAAGGTTCATAATTCCATCCAACTGGTAGACCTTATCAAGTCCAAGATCCATCTTGGCATGAAGACCCAAGGTCCGCCCTTGGGAGAAGGCTCGTAATCCCATATACTTGGTTGGTCTTGATAAGCCTGGGATCCATCTCGGCTATCCAGGAATCTGTTCTTGGTCATTTACTGGTTTATAAAATCCAAGCTAAGGTAGACTATCAAGGTTCATAAATCCTAAGAGCTTTAGTCAACCTCTAAAAATCCAGGGTGGACGCACCACTGGTATTCTCTCAACAAACCCAAGATCATGTCTTGGTGAATTCTGACAAAACCCAGCATGGACAACCCCGCTGGTATCAGATTTGGCAAACATAAGGTATAACTATGTCTACCCTCAACATATGTTATCTTTGTCATATTTCTTCCTTTTAGGAATATACGTTCTCAGGAGCATGAAGCCCAAAATATATACTTGTCACAAAAACCAGGATCTGCTCTAGGTCCATCCAAGAAAATTCTCTTGGTATCAATCGACAATATGGAATCCTAATGTGGAAAACCATACCATTGATTCGCATAGTTATCAGCAATTCTTGATAACCCATAACTCTCTAAACTCGAGATTAATTTGCGGTCAACCTCGTTTTCATTAACTTATCTATTTAGGAAACACGAGGTACTAAATGCTTTATTACAATGATTTCAGTGCTCACAATTTCTATTGGTGCAAGAATATGAGCCACAAAGAAACATTTTTGGTATATAAGCGTCTAAGTTCATCTTGGCATGAAAAACCTAGAAAATATTTTGGGTACTCTAACTCCTATGGAATCTCAACATGCAGTACCATAGGATATTTCTGTTTTGCAGGAATAATTTTATTTTGCAGGATAATTGTCTAAAAACCACCCTCAACATATCATCATCACTTGGTGCATATAGTGGAAACCTTGACAAAAAGTCTATCCTCAACAGTACAAATTCAAGAAATAATCTTAAATTCTATGGTCGACCTCCGACATTTCTAAAGTCTAAGATGCATTCTTAGCACGCACTAGAATCGGGAGCCTCGACAAGCAAGACTACAAGCATAGTCATTTGCGAACGCAAGAAACCGACAACAGTTCAAAGATCAAGCTTGACGTTACAGATCCGAGTCATCTTTTTGACAGTTCAATGGTTCTCAAGCCTCATCAAGTAGTTTGAGGCATTTTCAATCATAGAATCTCAAGATTGAACAACACACAGTCAAGCAAATTACGGGGTTACCAACACAAGCAAACAGTTGAAGAAATCATACAAGTAAGGAAGACACAGAAGAATCAAAGCGAAAGGAGCATATATTCATTAATTTGTTAAAAGCTTTACAAAAGCCTTCACGGCTAAAAAGCAAAAACAAAAGAAGCATAAAGACGGCAACCAACACTCCGGTTTTGTTATCTTCCTTTTCGGCAAAAACTCTATCCAGAGTATGTCCGTTCACTACTATCCTTCAAGTCTCTAGTATACTCCTATGCCTTGGCGGCTCTTGTGAGACGATCTCCACCCATCTCTGGTGAGACGATTTCCACCCAGTTTTGGTGAAACGATCTCCACTGAATAATGACAAAATGATCTCCATATGCCCCAACAGAGATATTGAGGACGAGCTTCTGCACTTTTATCTCCCTCATTGGGAGGGAGACTTTTTGTAAAACACCTCCCTTGGTGTAAATGGTTAGAACAGCTGGTGATGACCTAACATAAGGACTGTGACGCACGCGAAAGGAAGCTCCAGCACCTCCAATATTGTTTTGCCTCATCCTTCGCCTGGAAGAGAGAAACCCTTCAGAAGTTCCTCCATGGACGTCTTCCTCAGAGGAATCTCCAATGGAGATCACATCGCGCATAATGCGCTGCTCAACAGAGCCACCAGAATCGCTACCCCCCATGTCCAAGGCAGAATCAGAAATGAGCTACTCAGACATTTTCAGAAAAAAGGAAATCTCACGGTTCGGGAAGAAGAAGATTGAAGGAGGGGTTTAGAGAGCAAGGACGCAGGTGTAGATGGCAATGGCAAAATCACTGCTATTTAAAGCAAAGGGAAGCTCGACGGTTATTTAGGCGGAAGCACGAAACATCCCCTAGAAGCACGCGTCGTGACTGACCCGTTACCACTTCCACTATCGCATGATTCCACCCACTACGCACGATCCAAATAAAACGTGACCTCTCCTGGAGTGACACGAGTGCGTGGGTAAGGAGCATGGGCGGCACACGACTATCAATACTTATGAGGGGACTGAGCACGTTTCCAAAGATCACATCAGACGATCACAAATTGGTAGAAAACCATCATCACCCACGTCTCATCTACTTGCCCAAGTCAAGCTTATCCAATAAAGTCAAAAGTACACATTGCGAAGTCTAAGCATTCTCTCCATAGACTCTATTGTCCACACAGGCTCATAAATCCAAAATAAAATATTAAAGTTTTGGTCGACCTTTGAAGACATCAACCTCGACACTTCATGTCCACCCTAGGGGGCTGACAATTTTACTATGACACTGGACATATTGCTTTTATGCTCTTTCACCCTCTTTCTCCCATAAATTGGCTCAGAGGCTGGGGGGCTTATGTACAGTCCAAAATAGTAAAATGACATGTGGCCACCTCATAAATGTCAATGTACACGTGGCCACCCTCCATGTCAGCATTGCCTCATTAATAGGCACTTATTCAACCTCCAGGTGCCAGCCCGGACACAATGTCCAGGTTCCTTGTCAATATCGCTACAGGAGCACGGACGTCAACCCTCTACAGGAGCGCGGACATCAGCAAATTCTCTCCTCGCTAACTGCCTATCTATATGCAAGTATATTCAAATAGGTGTAACCACCTTAGCTTATCATATAATGTCTCAACAAGTTATCTACTAATTGTTACTTATCTATAAGTAACAATATATCAATAAGGCACACAATATCTCTTATTCAAATTAAGATAACTGCCTGCTATTATCTGTTATTATTATCTTATCAATAGATTATCTATAATCAATGGCCCAAGGCCCACTCCACGCTATAAATACAACCCTCCAGGTTCTCTCTACAGACTACATTCTCATTCGGTATTCACCCAGAATACTTCTCTCTCATATACACTCGAATGCATTACTCAAGTCTCTCATTCTTTATACTTTAGGCCGAGTCCTCACACTTGGTCATCCTTATAAATTTAATGTACTTACTTGAGCGTCGGAGTTTTTTTTCCTTTGTTTTGCAGGTCCCTCCTCTGAGCAAAGCCTACCCATACTCCGACGCCACAGAATTTGGGATCCACTAAGGCCACATCAAGCCCACACGTGGAATTTCCAGATTTTGGTAAAGAACACTTACCTAGGGAAATGTCAGCAGGCATGAATTGATATTAGATGCCACTATGGATTTGACTATGTTGTTCTTGTCAGCAATTTGCGGATCCCATAATACATGGTCAGAGGAGTTCATAAATCCCATCGATGGAGTATATTCCATCATAAAGGAGGTATGATCTCAATACATAAATGGTATGTAATTTCTTCTTTTTTCATGTGAGCTCATACTTTCATTTCTCAACTTGAAACAAAAAATTATCAGCATTAGTGCTTGGACAACACATGATGCAAATATACATTTAAAATTTAATTTTTATATTTTTTTTAAAAGTAATTCATAAAATTTATTTAAAACAAATATTTAATTATATATATATATATATTCAAATGCATATATTACATGAATTACCATCATTTGAATGCTCTTCAAAATTTTAATATTTATTATTTTAATTAAGTAAATAAGAATTTGTATTTTGAAAATTTTATGTTGACTAATTAAAATTTGGATAGAAAAATAGTTATTACATAATTTTAATAGTCGTACATGTTTCTCATAAGATTTTAATAAAAATAAAATAAATCAAATTTAAATGTTATGAGTATAAGCATTCCTTGTTTAGAAAAATATTAATTGATTTTAAAAAAAAGTTTTGGAATTTTCATAAACAATTGAACAAAATTTTATTATTAGAAGTATATATTTTTTAATGTCTTCGTTAGGAAATTTTTTTTTTTTACTTTTTTAGATCTCTTTTAAAATTATGATTAACACAAATCCTCCTTTTTTTGGGGGAAAATAAACAAAATACAAATTAGGTTTAACATTATAATACTAAAATGAGATTTTTTTTTTGTGAATACACTAGAATGAGTAATGTATGGTTGAGATGTACCTTGCAATGAAACCCAATCTTCAAGCAAACTTTAAGAACTCTAACTGCTACACTTTCACAAGAATTTGGGGTTGTTTTTAAGTTTTTAATTCAGCAATGGAAGATGGAAGTGAGGTTAGGGATGAAAATGGATGGCACCATGGAAAATATTTCCAATAAGCCTAGGAAGAATCACCACAATAGCATTGAGAAGTCATTGATAAGACTCAAAAAGTTCCTCACAAGAATAAGAGAGAAGCTCTCACAACAACTTTTAGAATTGTATTAATGAACAAAAGTTAGTTACAATCAATTTTTGGGTAGCTTATATAGTTCACGAAATTACAAGCTTAATAACACTAAATGTAAGGAAAATGCAAATTGAAATGAAGCCCAAATGAAGCTTGAAGTGCAAGCTTCTCCTAAAATGACACTTGGTTGACCCAGCATGTGCAGTGTAGTTTTCATGTTGAAGTAATCGATTAATTCATCCTTGTAATCGATCAAAACAGAGTTTTTACACATTCTGATGCTTATGTTATCGATTACAGCTAGCTGGTAATCGATTACAATAGACAACAACCATTTTACAAAGTGTCTTGGTAATCGATTACAAATAGCTGGTAATCGATTACCACAGACTATTTTGTGTCTTTTCTAAGCTGGTGTGCTTCTTCATGCTTGTCCAAGTTAGCATTGGTCCTTTAAAGCTCACCAAAGGAAGTGCTTCAAGCTCTCATTCTAGACCTTTAGCTTGCCATGGACCTCCATCATCCCCTCCTTCTTGAAAAGAACTTGTCCTTAAGTTCGCTTCCGCACTTGTACCTACATCATACAAAGAAAATCACAAACATTGAAAGTATTACTCACATCATTCTCACTAGGCAATTTAAGTTTGTAAGCATTATTGTTGATCCTCTCCAAAATCTTGAAAGGTTCATCTCCTCTAGGTTGGAGCTTGGATTTCCTTTCATGAGGAAATCTATCATTCCTCAAATGAAGCCACAACAAATCTCCCTCATTAAAGATCACTTGCTTTTTGTGCTTATTGGCTTGCTTTGCATATTGTTCCATTTTCTCTCCACATGTGCTTTCACTTGTTCATACATTTTCCTAACAAAAGAAGCTTTAGACAAAGCATCATGATTAATCATAGAAGAAGTGTTAGGTAAAGGCAATAAATCAAGAGGAGTTAAAGGATTAAAGCCATAAACAATTTCAAAAGGAGACAAGGAAGTAGTCTTGTGAACTATTACACTGTAAGCAAACTCAAATTATCCTTGATGTAGAATCTAAGGAGTTGACCCAAGGTCCTATTCACCACCTCAGTTTGACCATCCGTTTGTGGGCGACAAGTTGATGAAAACAAGAGTTTTGTACCAAGCTTACCCCACAATGTTTTTCAAAAAAGGCTAAGGAACTTTGTGTCTCTATTACTCACAATGCTTCTTGGCAAACCATGTAGTCTCACCACTTCTTTGAAGAAAAGATTAGCTACTTCACAAGCATCATCACTCTTGTGACAAGGAATGAAGTGTGCCATCTTTGAGAACCTATCAACAACAACAAAAATAGAATCCTTTCCCCTCTTGGATCTTGGAAGTCCAAGCACAAAATCTATAGAAATATCAATTCAAGGGGAGTTAGGAATAGGAAAAGGTGTATATAAACCATGAGGCATTAATCTAGATTTAACTTTATTATAAACAAGCATTGGGAAACAAGTTTATGCACATCATGCCTCATTTTTGGCCAAAAGAAATGTTCATGTAAAATAGTCAAAGTTTTATCCATGCCAAAGTGCCCCATCAAATTATTCTTATGAGCTTTCCTAATGAAAAGTTCTCTCAAAGATCTTTTAGGAACATATAATCTCTTTTCCTTGAACAAGAAACCATCATGTCTAAAATATCCTTGATGAGTCCCCTTTTCACATAAAGCAAAAATACTAGAGAAGTCATGATCACTTACATACAAGTCCTTTATGTGATTAAAACCAAACAATTTAGTTTCAAGCATAGAAATCAAACAATGCCTCCTTGATAAGGCATCCGCCACCACATTCAACTTTCATTGCTTCTGTTTAATTACATAAGGAAATTGCTCAATGAACTCAACCCACATAGCATGTCTCTTGTTGAGTTTGCCTTGACTTTTCAAATATTTAAGAGATTCATGATCACTATGTATCACAAATTCCTTAGGTAAAAGATAATGTTGCCAAGTTTGCAAGACTCTAACAAGTGCATACAACTTTTTATCATAAGTGGAATAGTTCAAACATGCACCCTTCAATTTCTCACTAAAATAAGCAAAAGGATGTTTATCTTGAATCAAAAACCCCCCAATACCCACATTAGATGCATCACATTCCAATTCAAAGGAAGCATTAAAATTAGGCAATGTAAGAATAGGTGCATGAGATAACTTATCCTTCAATGTTTGGAAAGCAATTTCATGTTCTTGCTTCCAAGAAAAGCTCGTGGTTTTCGTCATCAATTCATTCAAAGGAGAAGCAATGGTACTAAAGTCCTTCACAAATCTCCTATAAAAGCTAGCTAAACCATGAAAGCTTCTCACATCCTTCACACCTTTTGGAGTTGGCCACTCTATGATGGCTTTCACTTTCTCTTGATCCACTTGTACTCCTTGAGCACCTACTACAAAACCTAGAAACACAACTTGTGAAGTGCAAAAGGAACATTTATCAATTGCTCCATACAAATTTTCCTTCCTTAGCACCTCCAAGACACTTTTAACATGCAACAAATGATCATTTAAATTGACACTATAAACAAGAATGTCATCAAAGTACACTACCACAAACTTGTCTATAAAGTGTCTAAGAACATGATTCATAAGTCTCATAAAGGTACTTGGTGCATTAGTCAAACCAAAAGGCATAACTAACCATTCGTAAAGCCCAAATTTTGTTTTGAAAGTCGTTTTCCATTCATCCCCTTCCCTCATCCTTATTTAATGATAACCACTCTTAAGATCAGTTTTAAAGAAAATAGTAACACCATGCAATTCATCTAAAAGATCGTTATGTCTAGGATGGGATGTTTATACCTTATGGTGAAGTTGTTGATGGCCCTACAATCTATGCACATTCTCCAAGTTCCCTCCTTCTTAGGCACAAGAATAATAGGCATAGCAAAGGGCTCATGCTCTCACGGATCCACCCTTTGTCAAGTAGCTTTTCCACTTGTGTTTGGATCTCCTTTGCTTCCATGGGGGAAGTCTTATATGATGGCCTATTTAGGAGTGAACAACCTCGAATCAAGTCAATTTGGTGCTTTATGCCTCTCAAAGGAGGCAAGCCATTAGGCACTTTTTTTGGAAAAACATCTTGATATTCCTCCAAAAGTGATTGCATAGCTTTGGACAAATTTTCACCTTCTTTTTCAACATGTAAACAAAAAGAGTTAGGAAGCATAAAATATAGAGGTTTTTGTGCCAATAGCACTCTCTTGATTTGTTTTTTACTCAAGAACAAGCTCTCTTTAATCTCATGAATATTTTTGCTCTCGTTTTCTTTCTCTTTTCTTTGCTTCCCACTAGTTTTTCTCTTTGGAAGCTCACTTTCTTTTCCTTTTTTTGTGCAGAATTTTTTATCAAGTGCAGTATTTTTTTCAACTCCTCAATTCTTTTCTCTTTAATTCTCACTTGATCCTCACACACTTGTCTAGGAGTCAAAGGTCTCAAAATAATTTTCTTTCCTAAGTGCTCAAACTCAAGGGTCTTCTCCATGCCATTGTGTATCACTTTTCTATCATATTGCCATGGCCTACCAAGAAGGATATGACCAGCCTCCATAAGTACAATATCACAAATAACATTTATAAGCATTAATAGAGAAAGGAATGAGCATTGAGAATTTACCACCACTTCTCCACTTTCACTAAGTCATTGTAGCTTATATGGCCTTCGATGCTTTGTGGTTGACAAGTGTAATTTCTCCATAAGTCTTGTGCTAGACACATTGGTGCAACTCCCTCCATCAATGATAAGTGAGCACACTTTCTTTTCAACTAAACACCTTGTGTGAAAAATATTTTCTCTTTGACTTTCCTCTTTTTCTAGGCAAAAATTGTTCAACATTCTCCTTACCATCAAGAGATCACCGTCTTCGGCCTCCACTAGTGTGAGTTCCTCTTCTTCTTCACTTGAATAACTATTTGAGTCACTTGAAGACTCACTCCTTATGCCTCCATCTTCAAGCAAAATCATAGTTCTCTTGTTGGGACATTGGGAAGCAATGTGACCCTTAACAAGGCACTTAAAACATTTGATATTGCTTGATCTTTAGGAGTTGGATCCACAATATTTTTGCTTGGGCTCTCCAGCCTTTCTTCCTTATTTTTAACATGAGAAACCTCCCTTATAGGCTTGTCTTTCTAGTTGGAAGTTGCAGCCCCATTGGTCTTGGAAAGGGAAGCTTTTATCCTTTTTAGTTGTTGTTCCACCTGTAACACCCCAATATTTTACTTATTGAATATGGATTTAAGGAAATACTTTGGGACAAGTAGAAAATTATAATTCACTATCTAGTGAGATTTTTTTTTTCATCAGAAAATTAGAGGAGAATGATGAAGATCATTTTAGGAATTTTCTTGTAATTATAGGATTAATAGACTTAGAGATTAAGATAGTTTAGTAATTTTTTCAAATTAAAACAACAAAGAAATAAGATTCTTGCCATGGAATTAAAAGAAAATATGGTAACTTTGGTCTTGAAAAGCAATATGGACCGTGAGATTGAGAAGGAAGGAATTGGAAAAAATCTAGATGGATGGAAATTATTTCATAGACCATGTGTAAAGCAATTAGAAACCCAAAATAAAACAAAAGAAAATCACAAACTGCAGCAGCCCTTAATATGAGGAAGTACACGTGAACTACAATCAAGAGTGAAGGTGGGGGCCAATTCTAAAAGCAAGGAAAGATAAGCATGCAAAGGAGATTTTTTCAAACAAAAAGAATCTACAATTAATGC
>PYAF01002471.1:73551-99653 GCA_007407185.1 Glycine tomentella
TATGCAATTTTATCAAAGCCTTGTGAACTCTTTCTCATAACCACATGAATTTAATAAATGATATGAATGCAATGCACTTGGATCACCAGAAATGCTTTCTTCCTTTTACATTCAATCACAAATTAATCTTCAAGGCTTCATGGCATGTTGAAAGTTCAAAACCTTCCTTCTTGAATCAATTTATCCTTTGTACTTCAAGGGCTCCCCCTCAATTCAACAAGAGAGGTTAGGGATGAAAATGGATGGCACCATGGAAAATATTTCCAATAAGCCTAGGAAGAATCACCACAATAGCATTGAGAAGTGATTGATAAGACTCAAGAATTTCTTCACAAGAACAAGAGAGAAGCTCTCACAACAATTTTTAGAATTGTATTAATGAACAAAAGTTAGTTACAATCAGTTTTTGAGTAGTTTATATAGCCCATGAAATTACAAGCTTAATGACACTAAAGTTAAGGAAAATGCAAATTTAAATGAAGCCCAAATGAAGCTTGAAGTGCAAGCTTCTCCTAAAATGACCCTTGGCTGACCCAACATGTGTAGTGCAGTTTTTATGCTGAAATAATCGATTAATTTGTCCTTGTAATTGATTAAAATAGAGTTTTTACACATTCTGATGCTTATGTAATCGATTACAGCTATCTGGTAATCGATTACAATAGACAACAACTATTTTACAAAGTGTCTTAGTAATCAATTACAAATAGCTGGTAATCAATTACCACAGACTGTTTTGTGTCTTTTCTAAGCTAGTGTGCTTCTTCATGCTTATCCAAGTTAGCTTGGATGTGGTCTTGAAGTGCTTGAGTCCTAGCTCTTATCATTGGTCCTTTAAAGTTTACCAAAGGAAGTGCTTCAAGTTCTCCTTCTAGACCTTTAGCTTGCCATGGACTTCCATCAATGAGGTTATGTATACATACATAAATATAGACATATATATTTGGTAGAGACTACTTGGATGACAATTGTTTTTGAGTTAGATATGACCGTTATGTATAAATAATTTTTCTTTCAAATATTTAATATAACTTAAACACAAAATTTTGATTGAACTAAAACAACGTTCTATCAATTAATTTACATACTTAACGGTATATATTTAATTTACCTTTTCAAGTAATATTTGTTATCTAAAATTATTTAATGCTATTATAATTTTAATGTTTATTATTTTTAAGTAAATAATAGTATCTATTTTTGAATAATTTATCATCACTAATTAAATTTGGTTAATTCTTTTTATTACATATAATTTTATTACTAATACATGTATATCATTAATTTATAACAAAAACTAATAAATGAAGTTTAAATGTTAAGATTATAGGAATTCCTTTTAACATAAATAAATTAAGTTATTTTTTATAAATGATTTTTTGAAATTTTAATTTGTTTAATTAAATTGATATATCTATTTGACCATTTTGTAATTTTTTTTATCATACCATTTCACATTTAATCACAATTGGTATATCTTTATTGTTTGCAGCGTAAATATCCATATTGATCCCTGAAAGATAAAAAATTAAGTTTAGTCCCTAAATGTACCAAAAATATTTCCGTTATTAACTCTCCTCTATTATCCCTAATGTGTGCAACTACGTGACACCTAGGGATGGCAAAACGGGCCTGGCCCGACGGGCCAGCCCGTTTAGCCCACGAAAAAATGTGGGCCGGGTTGAGATTTTGAGCCCACATTCATTAAACGGGTCGGGTCAATCCAGCCCACAAAAATGTGGGCCACGGCTGGGCCAGCAGCCCACCAATAAAAAAATATTTAATAGATAATTAAATTAGTGGCTTAGAGGAAGAGTGACTAAGAAGAAGTGAGTGATTTTGAATCCTTAACCCTAATACATTTTATTTGGAACCTAATAATGACCTATACTACATGTACAAATATGCTTTGATTGCCTGCATCATCATGAAGCAAATTTCTAAGAATTTGTTAAGACTTAGGAGCTAATTGAAAACCATTGTTAGACATATATTCCCTGTTTGTTTTTGCTTCTATTAGGCATGTATTACCTTTTTATAAAATTTTTTTTTTTTTAATTTTTTAAGTGGGTTGTCCCGCTGGCCCACTAACCCACTTTAAAGTGGGACAGACTAGTATTTTCAGCCCACTTTGCAAAAGTGGGCCAGCCCGGGCCGGCCCACTTTTTTAGTGGGTTGGGCCAGTCGGGCCCATTTTTGGGTGGTAGTTGATGATTGCCACGTGTCTAAAAGTTGACTTTTCAATTTAGTCTTTGAACTTAACAATTAGCAATCATTTTAGTCCATAAATTTAATTAGTTACTGATATTTTGGTCTCTAAATTGAATCATGTATTGTCATTTTGGTCCTTGAAAGCACTTTCAAATTTTCAATTAAATCTTACGTTCACGTAAATTATTAGCATAAACATTTCTATATTCCTTCACATCTATTATTTATCCCTCATTTTTTTTACCTTCCTCTTATCAATTTTCCATTTAAATTATGATATAAATATGAAACTAATTTATGTGTAATTATATAGCAGTAGTTAACGGCTAAATCTATGATATTGCTAACAATATTTTGTAAGGTTCCAAACCAGATCTTCTACCCAAATCAAGTTATTATCTTATATGCTATTATTATGTGTAGAATATTAGATAATTATTTAATTAATATATTTTATGGAATAATATTAATCACGGAAAGACAATTAAAAATACTTGAGAATCACAAAGGAAGAAAAATGAAAGTTTAAGAACCATTTCCTCACATACCCTTTCATGGGGCAAGTGTAATGCATCTTGCCCCTATACTTGAGAATTACAAAGGGAGAAAAATGAAAGTTCTCACATCATTGTTCAAGGGTTGGATATTAGAGGACATGACCCTCTAGTGGCACATGAAGCATGTGTCATTTTTCTTCTTCTTCTGATCACGTTTAGATTGTAAAATTTTAAGGATGAAGGAAGCATAAGTGGAAGGGGTGGCATAAGATCCATGCGATCGATTGGCACATGATCGATGATCATAGGGAAAGGATCAAGCATATCAGAAAATGCAAACAATGAAAGTTATTTTCGTGAACTACTACACTTATAGACAACAAAGAATTTTAAATGAATGGTACTTGAGAGTGTTGAAGAAACTATTTGAAATTTTTAATTAAATAAAATTTAACTTCTCATTATAATTGGTGTTATTTTCCTATTAGAATTGATGTTTCAATTGAATAAATGGGAAACTTTTCATGCAAATGGTGGATGTGTGAAAGAAAGATGAACTACACAAAGTGTAAAGAGGAAGGTGAAAAAGATGAGGATTTTGGAATGAAAGTAAGAGGATATGGTGATGACTATACTAATAATTTACATGTAGTGTGAGACATAACCAAAATTTCAAAAGTACTTTAAAGGATCAAAATGACAACATAGTTAAGTTCAGGGACCAAAATATTAGTAATTGGTTAAGTTAAGAGACTAAAATGACAACAAGTTGTTAAGTTCAAATACTAACTTAATAAGTCAAATTTTAGACACTTGACAACTATCAGCTACTACTTCATCACCAGAGAGATGTCACGTAGTTCCACACAATAGGGATAATAAAGGAGAGTTAACGATAGAACAATCTGTCACACCTTTTGCATATTCAGATGCTAAACATGATTTTTTTTTTATTTTTCAAGGACTAATTTGTTAGCGCTTCACACTTTCAAGAATCAAAATAATATTTAGCCTTCAAACAATAAAGATATGCCAATTCTTAATAAATTTTGAAATGGTCAAATGGATAGATCAGTTTAATGAAACAAAATAAATTTTTTAAAAATCATTTAAAAATATAACTTAATTTATTTCCATACAAAGGAATACCTATAATCTTAACATTTAAACTTCATTTATTATTTTTTGTTGAAATTTAATGAGTGACATGTATAGTATTAAAATTATATGTGATAAATTTTTTTAGCCAAATTTAATTAGCGATAATAAATTATTCAAAAATAAAAATTATTACTTATATAAATGGAAACCACGTAGATGACACGTGACAATCGCTAGATGCCACATCATCACCAGAGGTGCCACATAGGCACACACTTTAGGAATAACGAAGGAAAGTTAATGGAAGACCCATTTGTCACACTTTTTGCTCATTGAGGAACAATTTGAATTTTTCATCTTTCAAGAATCAATTTGTGAAAAGATCAATTTTAATTATTATTATTATTATTTTATAAAAAAATAACTCAAATTCTTATTTCCAGGAGAGAATAAAATAAAAAATCAATTTTTAATAAAAGAATCAATATCAAATTTAACATCACAATAATAGGATGAGTGACATTTGTTTATGAAATAAATATTTAGTTAATATTGTTCATAAAATAATTTTTAATTTTTAAAAATGTCATTAATTAATAACATTTTTAGGTACTACAAAAAAATGACATTTTTGTGGCAGCTAAAAAAGCTATTTCTAGCGGTAAAAAAACCACCACAAAATTAATTTTTGACAATCAAGATTAACTGTGAAAAGTAACGATGTGAAAAAAATTGTGGTATAAAAAAAGGAACACAAGCATCATATAAGCTTCCTTTTTTAAAACCTTTCATAGCTTTGACTTCCCCCACATTGAAATGAATAAATACATTGTAAATACCAAAATAACTAATGTAATATTTTTACCCTTATCAATCCAGTGCTTTCTATTATTATGCGGACAAAGTCAAGCAATAAGAGACTGAATTCGAAAGTCAAATACATTGTTCTCAGATTCAACTATTCAATATGCAATAAAAAAAATAGTTTACTTATTCAGACAATGTTTGCATTTTCTTAAACCTAGGTAGAATTTGATTGACCAAGAAAGATATAAAAAAAAAAAAAAAAAAACTTGCATTTTCTTAAGAAAATAAATAGAATTATATGATTGGAAGGACAACTTGATGTATATCCCCCTTAAACATTATGCAGTTTTACTTTAGCCATTGACGAACAAGTAGACAAAAGACACTTCAATCAGTGTGTCCATATTAAAGAAACATTAATACCTGTCCTAATGCTTGTAGACAGGGTGCTTGAAGAACTCCCTCTGAAATGTATTTTAACACCGTAAAGCATTTAATTCCACACACAAGCTACCCTTTGAAATATATTTTACTTTTCTATTAGTCCACATTTATTTTTTCCATTATCTTATAATTGTTAGTTACTCTATTAAGAATTAGTAATTTGAATGGTGGTTTAGAATAAAAGCTTCAAATTTACATACCAGTTGGAAATGGTGCAAATGATTTAGCACAACTTGCTTTTATAAGCTCAATTTTTCAGAAATAACTATGGAACCATCAACTGAAACACCCCAGTAGAGCCTAATCTGGCCATTAGAACCCTGCTCAAACAAACAAATTAATAATCAGTCCCAGAAAGATTAATAACAACATTTATACATTGCCAAACAACACATATGGCCATGTATAGATCAAGAAATTAGAGACTTACAGATGCTACAAAAATTGTTCCATCCTTGTTCTCATAGATCACAGATCCAGACTTCAACATCAACAAACTTTTTCCTTAGCATATTAGGTCTGCAAGAATAATTTGTTTAGGCTTACTAAGAACATACAACCATTTTCCCCTTTATGTAAACACCTTTTTCACATTTTTAAATATCATAAAACCTGAAACTGCGTACAAATAGGCACGTAATAAAAAAGTAAAATAAAATCGTTAAATATCATATGACAAACTATTATGTATCAGTTACATGCAAATTGGTCAAAATGAAGCCAAGATAATAACTTATAACTTGGAAGAATACTAAAATATAAATTAAAATTAGACATGAGATTTGAGAATTAGCCCATACCTTAAATAAATAACTGAAGTTAAACCTTGATCAATTTGATGATGATTAGGTAAAAGGTTAGTACATGACATTAATAGAAACACCTAGCCAAAAGTAGCCAGCATTTCTTGTATAATAATCTTTTACCATGCATAAAATATTGTTCTCTATGGGAAACCGAAGGAAATCACCGATGCAACAGGAGAGGATTCATTTTGAGAAGATATGAAAGAGTATACATACATGTGTAAGTGCGTATGATGATTTTACTACTATAACATTTAAACACAAATTTGTTAATTAACTATATATAAATACATTTTTTTTTATTTTGTTAAATTATAAGGATCAATTAAAGTTTTCCTAAAATTGGTATGATGATGACTCACTTGAGCACAATGACTTTGCATAAGTGTAAGGAGGTGGAGCATTTTCTTTACCTTCAGCTAGCTGGTACTAAACTCTGTTCAAGAGAAAATATCTAGAGTGAGTTTAACCATAAGTCTGCATTCTTGGAACCTTGTGTTTGTTACCAGGATTTCCAAGATACTGTACTGAATTTTGAAATGAATTATTTGATTAATTTAGTCTTAGTGTGGTAAAATCTTGTTAAATACTAATACACAATGTAGATAAACAAAAATTTAACCATATAGTACAGTGACAAACAACAAAACTACCCAGCAAGAGCATCCTCATAATTCTGAAAATATGTTAACCATGCAACCAAGATAAGGGAATTATAAGCATCAAATAATACAACAACTACATTATGGAAGAGATATAGAACTCAATTTCAGCAATAATTGAAGAATAAAAACATGTAGATGAAGAATACAATAATGGACTAGGAAATAGATAAAAAAATGATGGCACGAAAAAAATCATGAAGAATACATCAAGTGGATGACAGACGAGCTTGGCACATGTTTCTGTAGCCAACCCACATAGCAAAAGCTGAAAGCTATAGAGGCCGAGTAACTTTTATCCGTTGAGCGACGGTCCTTCCACTCGGTGTTAGGATTTTTACCACGGCAAGCGTACCATTTTATCGTTGTAAGTTTCGAATTTATAAGATCGTCTCCACAGGGACTTGAGCTTACTCAGTTAATCCAAATAGAATTAAACAGTTCAATAGTTATGTACAAGTAGGTCAAACAGATTTTTATTAGGTGATACAAGTAACGTAAAATAACTAAACTTAACGAAAAATGAAAATATTTATGAGAAAGTGGGATTGGATTTCATCATTCTTAACATTCTATATTCAATTAATATTTACCACACATAAATCATTGTCTATTCTTATTGATGCACACTAAGTTACCTTGAATCAATCCCTTGCATTCAAGTTCTAAGGATATTTTACCGCATATCGATCCCTCACATATTTAAGTAAATACCCCAACGTTAAGAACTATAATCGCGTGCTTTTATGTAATCAAAACGTTATGCCCTATTCCTAGCAACGTAACGTAATGAGTAAATTCATTCAGTTCAAACCCTAAGATTACTTTACAGTCTCACTTAGGATTTAAGTTCGTGATACTAGTGATCAAGTAGGATCAAACATTAAGCACAGAATGAAACTACCAATAAGAAATAGAACGATTCATGCATGAATATTAAAAGAAGTATAGGGTTAAGAAGATTACATCCAACCTCTAAGAAGCTAGCCAAGCATGGAGAGAACCTCCTCTCGGAAAGAGTTGTTGAACGTTCCCATCCTCGCTTCTCTCCGACAGAGTTTCCCCGCCAATCCTCACTTCTCTCACTTTCTTAATCTACCTAATACTACTATTTAACCTCCTAAGCCTAAAGAACAAGCAAAGGAAGAAAGGAATCAAGAAATGAAGCCAAAAGAATGTCTTTCCTCTTCAAATTCGTGGCCTATTTATAGGTTTTTGCCTCTGCCAGCTTCACTCGCCCAGGCCACCATTTTCTTCATGTTTTGGTCGCCTGGGCTAGCTTAACATATCTTTTTGGAACTTGTAGCTCGCCCGGGCGAGCAAAATACACTATGGTTGGTCGCCTGGGCGAGTTAAAGTCTTAATGTTGAAGAAAGCTTTGGGCCATGTCGGTTTCTGGGCCTGAAATGCTTGTTGCACCTCCCATACTTGCTATATAAGCCTTCTTTGCTTGCTTTGATATCCGGAAGCCTCGAAAATCCACGGAATATATCAAACACACAACATGATTTGGGTTAATCTTCCGAAACACTTTAAACACAAGTATAAGGTGCTAATTAACTAGGTTTAGGGAAATTTATAAGCTAAATGAAAGAAATCAAAAGATAAGTGTCAATATTTTAAACACGAAGTTAACTGAAATATGACACTTATCAACTCCCCCCAACCTAGAATCTTGCTTGTCCTCAAGCAAAGTAACTTAATACTTTAATTAAAAGATGAACATGCTTTGTAATGAATCAACTTTCTAGAATGATCAGTCATAAAAAAACTAGTTAACCTCGAGAATTGAAACAAAAGATAGAATTCACCAAATCAAATGAGATTAAGATCAATTCACATTTTCATTTCTAAAGAACATCAGAGGAAACATGTGATTGATTCAAACAGAGGAAAACCTCTCTCAAAAGTGTTTAATTCTCCCACAGGTAAGTGTTTATTCCCAAATCCATCACTGATATATCATAGATTAATTTTGCAGTTCATTTCCCATCAAATCATAATACATACTTATCATGGATCATTAGGGCTTTTTATGGTTGGGCCTGGCTAGAAAGAAATCTTGGTTTTTCTGGATATTCAAATGACCTTGGGTCTAGGAGAGCAAATAAAGATAGAGACATTTAGATCATTACTTCTTATTCTTTTTCTCTTTTTTCCAAGACATCTATTTTTATCATTTTCATTTTCTTTTTCACCCAATCTTTTCATCACAAGGAATTTTATTTCCTTTTTCTTTTTCTTTTCTTTTATTTCTTTTTCTTTCTTTTTTCAAGAATAGCACATAACCACTGCTAAAATCCTTTTCATAACATAAACTATCCAAAAAAAAATTTCCATCACAAATCATTCCCTTTTTTGCTCTCCTAACCTTAGGTAAGGTATGGAATTCCTATCCTAGGTTAGGGTTTCAATAAAATGTCAACTGTTAAGGCTCAAAGGGGTTTGTAAGGGATAAATCATTTAATATATTTAGGATAGCTTTTTGGCCAGTGGCTTATAACATGTTTAAAAAGAAAGACGGCCTAAATCATATCCATGAATCATATGTTATGACAATTAGAAATTCATGCAAAATCATCTATAGAACATATCTGTGAGGTTACTCAATATAATTTATGTGGATGCACACACCTACTTGGGTTTAAGGTCTGTTTTCATGTTCAACTCAAATCAATGTTTCGAAAGATGTTCTTTTATCAACTCCATGTAAACAGTCCTGCCTTCATTTGGTATTTGAAAAACCCATTCATTTGTTTTCTTTCTCAAAGTTTCCAAAAATTATTTTATGGTGATCCAAGTTAAAAAACAAGTTTCAAAAAATATTTATTTGTTGATTCTTTTCAAAACATGATATATCAGTTAAGTCCCAAAAAGATTTACACATGCATGTTTAAACAAACAAAAAGTATTTAAAACATGTATTTTCAAAAAGAGAAATTTGTGTGCAAGCAGAAGGAATCAAAATGCAAGCAAACATCAAACATAGTGACTAAATAAACAAAGTACTGAATTTAAACTACAAAGCAGTGAAGAAATTTAAAAAACAATGTCACTGATTTTTGAAGATTGTGGCTGAGAAGCTTGATGTCCTCCATTCAGATAATCAACAAGATCTGCCACATTCTTCTTCTTCACCTGCTTTGCTTAACAAAAAATGGACCTGTATCCAAGTTCTTTAACAAAACAGATGGTAATTTCAAAAAGATAAGATGTAAACTTAAGATTCAAAATAAATAAAAACAGAAAAAACACTGGGCTGCCTCCCAGGAGCGCTTCTTTAACGTATTATTAGCTGGACGCCTTTGTTATGGTTTTGGCTCCCAGCAATTGGACAATAGGGATGAGCCATCAGCTTTTGTATTTTTCTCCAATATTTTTACCAGCTTCTTTTCTTTTGGACTTATATTGCTGATAACTGATTTCTTTAAATTCCCCGCAAGGAAAGCATTGTTAGCATATGGAGGTACTGCGTTTACCTTTATCTGTGATTCTTGATTTGTCACTTCCTTTGACAATTCCTCAAATAATGATTGTTGGTAAGGAATTTCTTTGAAAGCATCTAGTTGTGGGAGATATTCTAAACTATCATCTTCTTTAGATTCACTCATCTCCTCTAATGCTTCATCTAAATAATCTTTTCCTTGAGCCAACTTCTTGGAGTCAAAAATCCCTCCATTCAAGACATCCACTCTAAAACATCCTCTTGGTTCTCTTGAATTATCATGTGTTTTTGTTGAAGAGGGTCCACTTCTGTGCTCAGACAATTGCTTTGCAAGATGTCCAACCTGAACCTCAAGATTTTTGATGGAAGCCTCAGTATTCTTTTGATTTGAAATGGACATCTGCATAAACTGAGTTAGAGTATCTTCCATTTTTGATATTCTATCAGGCTGAGCTTCTTCTTGTTGTTGAACCCTATTTGAAGAACCTACATAAGAGTTGTTAGAGGGACATGCATAAGAAGAGTTAGTGGGATCATAATATGCATTTTCATCTTGCTGCTTTCAGCCATAAGAACTTGGACCATTTTTGTAGCCTTGGTAATTTCCATGGAAGTTCTGCTGAGGTCTGGTCTGATTCTGCATATAATAAGCCTGCTCTTCTTGTTGGCAATCACCATTTAGTTGAGGAAGTTGGCCTATTTGTTTGGTCAAGGCCTCTATTTGTTGAGTCAAGACCTTGTTCTGAGCTAGAATTGCATTTTGAATATCTAGCTCCATTATACCTTTTCTTTGAATCGGAGATCTATCATGATGAGATTGATAATCACTGGCTGCTATGGAGTCGATGATTATAATTGCTTCCTCCGGGCTCTTTGACATCATGGTACCTCCAGCTGAGGCATCAAGAATCATCTTTGTTTGAGGTCTCAAACCACTGTAGAAAATATGTAACTGTGCAATATCATCAAAATTATGGTTTGGGCACCTCCGCAGTAATGATTTGAATCTCTCCCATGTTTCACAGAGAGGTTCATTAAACCCTTGGGAAAAAGTAGCAATTGCTGATTTTGCATTTATAAATCTAGATGGAGGAAAGAATCTGGCAATAAATTTTTCCTCCACTTCTTCCCAAGTGCTAAAACTTTTGTTAGGTTGGGATTGAAGCCATACCTTTGCCTTACCTATCAAGGAGAACGGAAAAGCTCTGAGATAAACAGCTACAGCATCTGCATCATAGGCTCCCATGGTACTGCACAACTCCATGAAGGTGGAAAAATGAGTGTATGGATCTTCATGATCTAGTCCGGCAAAAGGATGTGATCCAATTAGACTGAGTAATGCGTGCTTCAATTCCACAACTTTTTTACTGAAAGGAGGAATGACTATGCTGTTGTAATGCTTTGGTCCTTGTTGATATGCATAGTCACCCAGAGTCCTCCTTTGGTGTCTATTTTCCTCTCCTCCTCTATCAGCCATATTTAGAGGTGGCTTTACTAGTGACAGAGAATCAAAATAGAAGATTTACTCGGTAGCTCTTCGGTTGTTTTGTTTATTTTTCCTTTATGGTAATTTCTAAATTAAATATCGATGTAGCTGCAAGAAATTTTACCTCAAAAAGGAAAAAGAACAATCTTGCAATAATTTGTAAGTACCGAGGTTAGGGAAAGTAAATAACACAAAAGAATTTATACAAAATCAAAATAAAAGTAAAGAAAAAAAGTCCTATTCAAGTGAGAAATTAAATTTGAAAGAACCGAGCGAGCGACTCAAGTCCCCGGCAACGGCGCCAGAAACTTGTTAGGATTTTTACCACGGCAAGCGTACCATTTTATCATTGTAAGTTTCGAATTTATAAGATCGTCTCCACAAGGACTTGAGCTTACTCAGTTAATCCAAATAGAATTAAACAGTTCAATAGTTATGTACAAGTAGGTCGAACGGATTTTTATTAGGTGATGCAAGTAAAGTAAAATAACTAAACTTAACGAAAAATGAAAATATTTATGAGAAAGTGGGATTGGATTTCATCATTCTTAACATTCTATATTCAATTAATATTTACCACGCATAAATCATCATCTATTCTTATTGATGCACACTAAGTTACCTTGAACCGATCCCTCGCATTCAAGTTCTAAGGATATTTTACCGCATATCGATCCCTCGCATATTTAAGTAAATACCCCAGCGTTAAGAACTATAATCGCGTGCTTTTATGCAATCAAAACGTTATGCCCTATTCCTAGGAACGTAACGTAATGAGTAAATTCATTTAGTTCAAACCCTAAGATTACTTTACAGTCTCACTTAGGATTTAAGTTCGTGACTACTAGTGATCAAGTAGGATCAAGCATTAAGAGCAGAATGAAACTACCAATAAGAAATAGAACCATTCATGCATGAATATTAAAAGAAGTATAGGGTTAAGAAGATTACATCCAACCTCTAAGAAGCTAGCCAAGCATGGAGAGAACCTTCTCTCGGAAAGAGTTGCTGAACGTTCCCATCCTCGCTTCTCTCCGACAGAGTTTCCCCGCTAATCCTCACTTCTCTCACTTTCTTAATCTACCTAATACTATTATTTAACCTCTTAAGCCTAAAGAACAAGCAAAGGAAGACAGAAATCAAGAAATGAAGCCAAAAGAATGCCTTTCCTCTTCAAATGCGTGGCCTATTTATAGGTTTTTGCCTCCTGCCAGCTTCACTCGCCCAGGCCACCATTTTCTTCATGTTTTGGTCGCCTGGGCTAGCTTAACATATCTTTTTGGAACTTGTAGCTCGCCCGGGCGAGCAAAATACACTATGGTTGGTCGCCTGGGCGAGTTAAAGTCTTAATGTTGAAGAAAGCTTTGGGCCATGTCGGTTTCTGGGCCTGAAATGCTTGTTGCACCTCCCATACTTGCTATATAAGCCTTCTTTGCTTGTTTTGATATCTGGAAGCCTCGAAAATCCACGGAATCTATCAAACACACAACATGATTGGATTAATCTTCCGAAACACTTTAAACACAAGTATAAGGTGCTAATTAACTAGGTTTAGGAAAATTTATAAGCTAAATGAAAGAAATCAAAAGATAAGTGCCAATATTTTAAACACGAAGTTAATTGAAATATGGCACTTATCACTCGGCACCGTCGGATCACTAAGGCCGACTTTCGTCCTTGCTCGACGGGTGGGTCTTGCAGTCAAGCTCCCTTTTGTCTTTGCACTCGAGAGCCAATTTCTACAACAGGATTTGAATATTGACAATGATTCCACGCCAACAATTATCCCACATAATATATGCTATTATAAGAACAGGTATCATAGAATTTCTCTCTATAAAGTAAAAGTAAAGCATTCATTCATCAGTCTGAAGGAATCCAACTCTATCTTTATATGATACATTCATTCATTCACTATCTGTAACGCCCTGAAATTTCGATAACTGAAAGTAGATGTTTGATGCATTTCTTATGTTATTTGACTATTTGATTAGCATAGATTAATTAAAATGTTATATGAATTATCCATGCGTAATTGCTTGGTGTAGATGTCAAGTTATGGGGAATTTGTTTCAGTTGCACTGAAATGGAGTTATTTTGAGTTTAACCCAAAACCTATTTTAGTAAAATCACCATTATAAATTTATTAAAATTTTAAATATAGGTTCCTAACCCACATATGGAACTTGTGACCGTTGAGATTGTCCACATAATGTCTGTAATGTGAGAAATTAATTTTTGATTGAAGCATAAATTCTAGAATCTGGTTAGCTCGCCCAGTCGAATTTTACAGGCACTTTTGCTCGCATGGACGAGTGAAGGCGGTGATAAATACGTATCAGCTTCATAAATCACAAAAAATGGAGGTTTCTTCTTCCTATTACCTTCCCTCAACCTCCCACCACCTTCCTCCACTACCCAAGACCATCGGTGACCACCACGAACCGTCGTTGCTTTCCATAAGACCACTGCATGGAGAGAAACCCTCAGAGCGGAATCTTCAAAACTCCTCTTGAAGTTTTGGTAGAGAATGAAACTCTCAATCCTTATTTCTTGGTTTCATTGAGGTAATCTTAGTTTCTTTTGTCTTCTCCTAGCTAGTTTAAGCTTCTATTAGTGTCTTTTGGTTTTGGATACCGTTGTTGGGAGTTTTACACTTCCTTTGAAAAACCCTTTGAAAATGAGATGTTATAAAAGTCTCCTTTTTATGAAATTGATGTCATTTCTATGATCCTTGTTGAACCCCGGTCACATTGGTGTGATCGAAATTTCAAAATGATTTCTTTTGATGTAAACTCCCAAAACACCCTTTTAGCCCCTTTTTGAATTTGAGTGGGTATTTGACCCCAAATGTTAATATTGATCTTACCTTGAAAATATATATTAAATTTTCTTCGATTTGGTATATAGAGCTCTGCGTTTGGACGAAGACACGCGTATTGAAGGATCTCCAAAACAACACTGTGAGGTTTTATCAGGAGAACTCCTAGTTAGGTAAGGGGAGTTTATTATTTTGGCGATAGTTTAGATACCATAGTTGGGGGCCAGGGAGTCCAACTATGAAGATAACTATTTGTCCCTGCTGTGCTAGTTTTTAAGAAAAACTATGTTTTTAACTAATGGGATGCGAAGTATTTATGACTAATATGTGTTTGTTCCTGTGTGTGCTCGTTTTCAAGAAAATTGTTTGTAACTAATGGGATACGATGAATTGGCTTGTTGATGGATAAAACTGTGAATGATATTATTATTGTGATGATTGGATTTTAGGGAAAAGTCTTAATTACAGAGGAGACTCTGCCCAAAATTTTATATGTTTTCCTATTTAATTCTTTATTAAATTTTTAAATGGGCATAAGAGTGTGTTTTCTATACTGTAGTCATCCTTTTTAATTTAGAATTTTCCTAAAATACCAGTCTCATGGTAATATGGATTGTTGATGAATGAGGTGATATTGATGTCATTGATAATGTTGAAATGAGATATTATTGATGTGTTAGTGATGATTGAATGAGATAATGATGATGTGTTTGATGATGTACAAATGAAATAATGATGTTGAAATGAGATGACTTTGATATGTATGATGATTAAATTAGGTGATGTGATGTGGATATTGTTAATGACATTGATAAGAGATTATGTTGATGCTAATAATGTCATTATGTGATATGGATATATATTGACACCCATGGGGGTGCATGACTGGTTACCCTTGTGAGGAAGGATGTGTTCCTAGCCAAGTCATGCATTGATGGTGCCCATGGTTGTCATTGTGTCATGTGGATATACATGGATACCCATGAGGGTGTATGACTGGTTACACTTGTGAGGAAAGATGTGTTCCTAGCCAGGTCATACATTGATGGTGCCCATGGCTATATGCTGCATATGTACACGTGGGATGCAGTGACCAGTTGGTTACCCTTACGAGGAAGGATGTGTTCCTAGCCACGGTCAGTGCATCGATGAGCCCATATTGGGGTGTTATGTATGTACATGGGGGGTGTACGATGGGTTACCCTTGCGAGGAAGTATGTGTTCCTAGCCGGGTCATACATTGATGATGCCCATGTTTCATACTTCATTTGCATTGATGGAAATAAGATGGTAGTAGTAGGATACAGAGGTACTAGGGGGGCATCTCTGTTTGGAACTCCCTTGTGACGCAGGGCTGATCACCATGGGGGGAGCGACCTGTGCACAATAGACTGACCTTAACGAGCTACTACATCATTTTCCTGAGAGAGACTATTTCCATGAGGATGGTACCATATTGCATGCTGATAGATGAGTCAGGTGCATGCATCATTCTATGCATGATTGTTTGAGTTGTGAAATACATTGGATGATTGGTTTGTTGAGTGTGTATTGGAATCATGGATTTTTGTTAATGATTATGGTGGGTAATGTTGTTTCCTTCCCAATTGCTTTTATATGATGTTTGTTGGTTGTATATAATAAACTCACCCTTGCATTTATTGTACCGTGTGGTTGGTACCTGTGATGATTGCGAACTTTCGTTCGTGTGAGTAGATGAGCAATAATAAGTGACCTTGGAGGGAGATCTTCTTTTTGGTTGGAGCCGTCAAGCCGACGTGATGACGTTGGATTTCTTTTTGGAGAAAGAGTTGTGTTTTGTTAATCAACTCTTTCTTAGTTAGTTCTTTGACTTTTTGTTAGATATGTAATTTCAGGTGTATATACATGTAAAACTAAAGGAAGTTCTTACATGTGGAGGACATGTACTGATTTAACATATATGTACATATGTTTTTAAATATGTAGTTGTATTATGTGTATGATAATTGTATTATTGCAAAAAAATTTACCATCATTTTCATAATCAAATTAATGAAGTTTTAATTAAAAATTAAATTTTGTACAGTAAGAGTTAATGATATAGTAGCGACAAGGCAGGTTGTTACACTATCTCTATAACGTTTCATTATTTTTAGTTGACATAATAATTATGATACATCAGCTCTGACGGAATCCAACTAAAAAGAAAAACTGAAATTTTACCATGGTCCAACATTTAAATGTATCATAGGTGCCAAATTGTAGACCTGCATATTGGTTCCTACCCAACATTGTGTATTATTTTCAAAAACATTCCAATGCAAAGAATAAAGGACAGTGGTTGCATGTTGGTGCCTTTTGGAGACATTCTCCCAATATAGTCTCAAACAATAAGGCTATGATCATTATGAATAAAAGTGTCACTGCACTATACGGGGGATTTTGCTAGCATTGAAAAATGAGCATTCCTTTGCCCTGTATGGTTCTTCAAATGTTTTTAGCAAGAACCCATGATACTCCAATAGACCCTCTATGCCTTCATCTTAATTAGAATGACAAATATGAATGTAAGAGAAAGTTGGAAAATTCAGCAAAGTAATGCCCTGCCCTGTGACCACAATACCCACACTCTTTACTCACACAAGAAAAGAGGGGGAAATGAGACAACACATACACACATCTATCTAAGAAATATACCAGCATAGAAGCCAGTTAGAAACAAGAGTAAAAAGTTCATTTAGGAGAAGAAACTACTTCAGTTTGTCTCCAAACAACTTAAGAAATTTCCTAAATTTCCTGCAATGATTGAGTAAAAGCATGCCCGATCTATACATGGCAGCTCTAATATTTACTAGAACAAGTCCAATCATATTGTCTTTGTTGAGTGCAAAATAGAAGACATGAAAATCACATACCTTAGCAAAGTGAGCATGCATTAGACATGCTTGAAGATAAGTTCCTTTTCTTGCAAGAAGGAACGGTCAGATTCCAAACATGATAACCAAAAAAGAAAACAAAAAGTAACTTCTACAGGAATTACAACCTTTCTACACTGCGAGCAAATAGAACTTTTGGACTCTACCTTATCTCTAGAGTCATCTTAGAAATTTCAAAGGAGAGCTCTGCAGGTTCATCTTATCAGCATGACTTGCTTAGTTCCTTGGTTTTTTCGTACTGAAAGAAGCCATATATATTCATGCACACAAGTCCAATTTTAATGAGAAAACCATCCAAAAAAACAAACAAACTAACTAGGAAACTAACACATAAGTTTCGTGACTTTGTCTAATAAAAATATCTATATTTAACATATAAATTTAATTTTAAAAACTACATACCTAAGTTTTGTCACTGTCTCTTTCAAAAAAAAAAATTGTGGACTTTGTCAAATAAAACTATCTAAATTCCTACTCATTTCGTCACATAAGCATCCTTAATATCTATAATTTTTTATTGGTAAATATTAATTATTAATTATTAATTATTAGTTTCTTGTTAAATCTGAAATCGAACCATCAACAACTTTTTCCATCTCTTCTCCTTTTACCATTTATTAATCTTATAACTCCACCCTAATATCTATATATAAGCAGAACTCAACATATAATCATTAATTATACACAGTTAAAGCATTTACAAGTATAAAGAAGAGAATAATTAAACTTACAGTTAGTAGCTTTGGGAGGGTAGAGAGTTCTGAGAGCAATGGAATCAATAAGCGGTCCACACGCGAGATCTTCCTCTTTTCCAAGGGTTATGAATTAGCATCTCCACCGTCTCACTCTCTGCCTTAAACCCGAATACAATGGGATCCCAACCACTGCTCATGTACAAAGTTTGAATAGGAATCACACCCCAATCAGGAGTGACGGAAATGTTGAGCCTCTCCTCTTGTCCACACGTGTAGGCAACCATGAAGGTGATGAAGTAGTAGATACCTTTGATCACCTTGAGACTTTGCTTGAAGGAGGCCTCGTTCCAATTTGATAAATATTCTACCAGTACATATATACCAAATTGATAAACAAACAGAAATGTCAATTTAGGAATCGATTACAAATTCAAATACAAATCCAAACAATTATGCATATAGATCATGAAAGTTATAAATCAAATTGAAGATCATACCTCCAAAAAATGTTATGCTCGAAATCATAAGCCACAATACAAAGATTGCGTGTTGGATAAAAAAGAAGCTGAAAAGTTAGGGCTTCCAATTTTGGTAAGTAAGAGGAATTATACTATCAATTGAGTGTGGATTGGAATGGTTGAGTCTTCGATTTGGAAAAAGCAAAATTTGGAGCCACTTTGAATCACCGAGTTTGGATCAAAAAATGGTTGGATCGAAACAATTGCTATGCGACTTTGTCATTGATTCACATGAGTTTGGGAAACGTAGATGAAGAGTTTGATTGTTTTTAAGAACCCTAAAATGATGGTGGTCTTCAAGCAAAACACTAAGCAAGACTAAGAAAGAAGATGATGTAAGAGTTATTGTCAGGAAATGGGAAAAAGCAAACGTTATGAAAAGAGGGGGAATGCCAAAAAATTAAGAAAGTTTTAATCAAATTAAATATTAAATAATAAAAAAAATATTATGATTTGTGACTGCTAATGCATCAACTTAGAAATTAATATATTTCCCACGATTTTATTGGACCGTCAGAAATGATCACCAACTTTTTTGTAGTGAGGGATGAATGGACAGGTAAGGTTTTATCAACTTCATGCTTGGATTGATCTTATAGATTTTTTTTTAATTGGTAAAAGTTATAGAACATGATTCCCTAAATACCATCATGTTGAGCATCATGTTGTGATTTCTAGTAGAAGACTACTTAAAAGATTACTACATAATCCTAAATTGCAAATATTTTACCCATTCCAACTAATCAAGTTGTCCTTGGATGCTAGGAATCTCCTTGGGAGGGTTGCCACCAAGAAGGTATCTAGTGACTTCAGAGAATTTAACCCATAATCATAATGAGGATAGTTTATCCTATAGTTAATGTAAAATATTTTGTATTATTATATACTCTTATTTTGACATAGTTAAACAAATCACAATATTAATAAATATTCAACTCAAGTTTTGTGCCTTTTAAAATTTTTTCAAACTGAACTAATTAGAAAATAATTTCCAAAATACAAGTATAATTTAGTACGTACAATATTCAAAATTAAATTTAAGATGTTTTTATTTTATTTTATGAAGTGAAAATTGAAAAATATCTCATGAAGTGATTTTTTTAATACTATTTAACTAATAATATAAATGCACGAAGTTTCATCTTAATCTCATGAATTCTTTTTTGTATGAAATAACATTTCTTTAAATTTAATTCATTCATATATTTATGCATAATTTGATTATTTCAAGAAAATACTAGAAAATACGTGTGGAGTGAGAAAATAAGTGTAAAAAGAGAAAAATGATTACCAACTAAGAAAGATAGAATACTTATGTTAAAAATATTTATTACAATAAAATAATATTCTCTCTTCATTATAAATTACCACACAGTGGTCAAGCTCTCGATTACAACATTTTCATCAAAAGTCACATTTTGTTGCAAAAGAAAAAAAAACTATGACGAAATCACCATTGAAAGGTGTGAGAAAGGGAGACCATGGAAGGTTGGACAAAATTAACCAACTCCCAGGCGCGATGTTAAGCCATATCAGCTCTTCAATTTTTGTCAATGAAGCAGTGAGAAGTGACGTCCTATCCAAAGATAGAAACCCTTGTGGAAGCATGCCTCTTGCCTTGACTTTGATGGGAGGCATATGATAAAGCCCTTATCTCGACTTCAAAATTCATTAGCAACAAAGGTAACTTTTGATCCTAGTAAAGCCGCACAACAACATGCTCGTCAATATGGTAGACTTGTATACCAGGTACTGCATCATCATCTTGTTAATCTAATTGGTTTCCACTTTAGACACTTTCCTCAAAGCCTTTCTATTGGCAAGGTGAAAAAATGGGTTGAGTTTCTTATTTTGAAAAAAGGGTTAAGTTCTCTAATCCCAGAGTATGAAATATCAATTGAAGATGTTTTTGATAGATTTTAAACACATCTAGAGATGTGAAAACCAATTTCAAACCTAGGATATTTTCAAATTTCTATTCACTTGACTTGACCAATTACGTGTTGAATACTTTAGCTTCATCTGCATTTCAAAGTTTTGAAAAAGTTGAAAATATTAAGATTAAAGAAAGTTCTTATGGAGGATGAAATCATCAATGGTATTTTGGGTAACTGCACATGTTTGGAGAAGTTTAGTATCATTGTTTGACAAACTCAAATATCTAAACTTGAGTCTTAAATTTTTGAGGCTTCAATGATTGATGGTTATGAGATAGAAGTTTTTTCTAGAACCTTCAAGCTGTGGTGCTCAATTCTTTGATTTTCAGAGCAATATCTTAGGTCTTTCCATTTTGGTTGTAATGCAATATCTCAGGTTATGCAGGCTAATCACCCAGAGCAACGTGTTCTAAAAACACAAGATATTCTTGAAAATTGAAGTAATCTTTTGGTAAGTTATGTCTATGCTTGTTTGACCTTTTTTAATAGGATTATGTATTTTTTATTAGGCTTATATATGATGGAGATCCTTGAAATATACCCGAATTTTGTAATTGATCCCTGAAATTTTTTTACTTCTTGTTGCGTCCCAGAAACATGGTACATTTCTCATAATTTATACAAGTTAGAAATCCTATGAAAAACATGAAAAAGTGCCTAAATTCAACAAAAACAAAAAATAACTACTGCAAAATCTTTTTTATTTTTTTTATTTTTTTACTTTCTATATGTAAAAATAGTAAAAACAGGAAACAGATAAATAGATTTTGTAAATCCTCCCCCCCACATTTAAAGTGCACATTGTCCTCAATGTAAGCATGCAATGAAATGCAATCAAAGAGACAACATAGAAAAGAAGGGAAAAGGAAACTCCTCAGGTGCCATTCAAGGCACATCATCACATAAAATTGACACAAGCTCTTCCTCCACTTGAGGGCTCTCATGAAATAGCTTGAGTTGGTGACAACTTTGAAGACCTCGCCGGTAACTTCATTTTTAATCTCAACTGCACCATGGCGAAAAACATTAGTAATAACAAAAGGTCCATCCTATCTAGATTGAAGTTTACCAGAAATAAGCTTGAGGTGAGAGTTAAACAAGAGCAGTTTTTGGCCAATATGGAAGTCCTTCCTAAGAATCCTAGAGTCATGAAACATGTTCACTTTCTCCTTGTAAATCTTGGAGTTCTCATAGGCTTCTAAGAGAATCTCTTCAAGTTTTTGTAATTGAGGCTTCCTTTCCATACTCGCTTCATCAAATGCCATGTTACAACTCTTCACCGCCCAATAAATACGATGCTCAATCTCCACTGGAAGGTGGTGTTACACTCAGGGGGAGCTTGAGAGGATCAAAGAAGCTGAGGTTCTTAGACATTGATATGTTTAGGCTTTGCATAAAACTCATTCATGTTTTTTATTCATGTTTTCACAAAAGCATAAGTTTGATGAAAAGCTTTTTCTGAAAGACAAGGATTTCATGAATGCATAAAGAGCCAAGTGTTCCATGTTTCAAGTTTTGGAAAAATATTTTCTCATTGGTTTAATCGATTACTAGTTAGTGGTAATCTATTACTTGAGATCTAAGAACATTTTAATTGATACGAGATTGTGGTAATCGATTACACATTTCAAAATCACAGAATGGACTTCCTGTGATAATCGATTATAGCAAGGTGGTAATCAATTACTTAGCAACGATTTTGAATAAAGCTTTTTGTGATAATCAATTACATTATTCATAAATCTTTTCCAGAAAGTTCAAGAACACTTTAATTGATTACATAAGTGATTTGATCGATTACTTGGCCACTATTTTTGAATTAGACTTTGTATGATAATCGATTACATTTCAATTTAATCGATTGCATTGTTCATAAGTCTTTTCTAGAAAGCTCAAGAACATTTTAATCAATTACATAAGTGATTTAATCGATTACTGACAGTTATAAAATTTTTGTCTATAAATAGAAACAACTTGTTTTAACTAAAAACAACGAAATATCAATGAATTTCATAACCTTTCTGAAGAGAAAAAAGATACTACAAGGCGATTCTATGTTAGACCCTCAAATCCTCAAGCTTCAAGAAACCTTGAGAGGATTTCTTTTGGAGCAACTTTCTAAAGAAGGACTTGGAGAGAATGTTCTGAGATTGTTTTCATTCAACCTTGATTCAAGTTTGGTAATCACTTGCATTCATTTGTAGTGGATCATTAGGTTGTTTCTCTCCATACTACTTTGGTTGTAATTCTTTTAGAATTTATGGTTTGTGTAACTAGAGCAATAGTTTTTCTTAAAGCTTGTCTAGAATAGGTTTTTCTAGAGGGAATAGTAGAGAAGGATTTTCTCTATGTCTTTATCACAGAAAGTCTAAGGGAGTTAGATTTATTATTCTTAATCTAGGTCTGATTGAGAGTGATTGTATAAGCTTGTAAGAAACAGATTACTGATAATTGAACTCTAACTAGTTTGTTAGACGTAGCTTTTCTAGGTTGAGAAGTGAACCAGTATAAATCTTGGTATTGACTACTTTTTCTTTATCTTTTCTTGTGGTTATTAATTGTCATTCGTTGGTATAACTTTTCATAATCAATAGAAACGTTTTTATTGTGATTTTATTCTTTAAAGATTGCAGTTTGATTGATTGAAAGTGTTTAATGGTTATTTTGTGATACAATCCCTTTTAACTCTGACTGTTTAAGAAATTTTAATTGGCAAAGAACAAGCAATTCCCCACCCCTCTTGGTTCTTGTGTACTATTCATATTGTTTTCAGGTGGCATGCTTTACCAAAAACCACCCTATGACTTTTATGCAAAACTGCACAATTTTCAAAAATTGGAACTAACATTTTATCTTTAATTCAAATTCAAAAATCTGGTTCAGTGTATCCAGACATCCTTGGAATTCGAGATAGTTGTTGTGGGTTTTCAAAATTTAAATTTTATCCTAAAAATTCTCTATAACTTCAAATTTTCTTAAGCTCAAATCTTAACACCTGAAAATCTCTCTCTCTCTCTCTTAAGCAAACTAAGTAAATTCTTGTGCTCTGCCTCTTTCTCTCATAACCCAAACTTGTGCCGATTCCTTTCTTCTATATTCACCACGTCTAAACCATATGCCTAAAAAAGAATCAAAACCAACAACATTTTCTATATAAAAACCATATGTTAAAATAATCGATTACACTTGCGTAATAATCGATTATTGTCTACTTGAAAAAGCAACAAGGGGACAACAAAATGAGAAAGGAAGGAAAATCTAAAAGAGCCTACATAGCTTGGGAAGACAATGAGTCAACAACTTCAGAATCTTCAACTGAAATTGAAGAAGCTAACATGTGTCTTACTCCTATAGTAAATGATGAAGATGATGGTTTATCAATTGATGGATATGAGGTAAATTCTGAACTTGAACAACCTATTAATGCTTTTCAAGAAATGCATGAAGAATCCCAAAAGCTTGCAAGATCCAATAATAATCTTAAAGAAAATCTTAAAAGCATCTTGCAAAGATTATGGAATTGCAAACTGAAATTTGTAACTTGAAAGATGATAAATGTCATATCTTAGTGAAATTCGGATTATATTTGAATCATTTATCTTGTGTTTTAACTAAGAATATCTGTCAAAATTTACCCTAATCTAGTTAGTTTATGTTAAATACTTAGTAATTATGTTTCTCGAAGATTCATCCAAGTTTTATTTTTATTTTACTAGCATTCGAGGACTTCCGAGGCTTTCAAAAAACAAAAAGCAAGCAAAAAAGGGACCATAAAGCAAAATTGGGAGGTACATCAAGCAAACCAGGCCCAAAAGCCCAAAAATCATTCCAGAAGGTACGTTTAACTCGCCCAGGCGAGCTAACGTATTGCAAATTGCTCGCCTGGGCGAGTGGCTTTAGCAAGTGGACAGCAAGTGGGCCAAGTGGATCAACAAGTTGGGCTTTAGCTCGCCTGGGCGACCAAAACATGCATAAATTGCTCGCCTGGGCGACCAAACACGTACAGATCCACTCCTATAAATAGCCATGCACCCCCAAAGGGAAATCCATCCCTCCAAAGCCAATTTCTCTCCTCTCCCTTGCTCTAAGCTTGTTCTAAAAGCTTGTTGCTTCTTTTATCTTCGTTTAGTAGAGAGTTAAGGTTAGTGAAAGAGAGAAAATTAGTGTGGAAACTCTGCCGAATCAGAAAGCGGTAATGAATCCTTTCACCTATTTTTCTACGGAGGTTCTGCCCATGCTTGGCTAGCTTCTCTCAAAGGATTGGATGTAATCTTCTTACCCTTATAGTATTTCTTTTGATATTTATTTTTGCATAAGTCTTTCTATTTATTATTGGTAAATTTATTCCGTACTTAACGCTTGATATTACTTGATCACTAATATCACGAACTTAAAGTCGAAGTGAGACTGAAAAGTAATCTTAGGGTTTGAAATGAATAAATTTACTCTTTACGTTACGTTGCTAGACATAGAGCATAACGTTTAGATTGCAAATAAACACGCGAATATAATCGTAACGCTGGGATATTTATCTCATATGCGAGAAATCGATATTTGATAAATATTCTTAGGATTCTCAAATGCGAGACATCTATTTGGGGTGATTTTATGTGTGCATCAATAAATAATAGAAAATAACTTATGCATGGTAATATTAATTGAATACTAAGGGTATGAACGATGAAATCCAATCCTACGCTCTTAAATTAATCAAACTCATTTTATTTTTAGTAATCATTCGTAATCTTCCGTATTAGATTTATTATTCCGTTTCTTTTAAATTTTTGTAATTTCTATTAATCCACAATCACATGCAACTTCGTTCACAATCATTGTATATAAACTATTAAACTGTTAAACTTTATTTGAATTAACTGAGTAAAATCAAGTCCCTGTGGAGACGAACTTTTATAAATTTTGTAACTTACAACGACAATTGGTACGCTTGCCAAAAGTCTAACAAGTTTCTGGCGCCGTTGCCGGGGATTTGAATTATTTACTCAGTTCTTTTAGATTTAATTTATCAGTTTAGTAGGACTTTTTCTTATTTTTCGTTATTTACCTTATTTTTAATTTTTGTATATAATTTCTCTTTTATTTTAAATTTTGATGCTTACGGGATATTGTAGTTTGTTCTTCTTCCTTTATGCGAGGTAAGTTCTTTGCAGATAACACTTTGTTTGATCCTGAAATCACCAAAACAGAAAGGAAAAATAGGAAGAAAAAGAAACTAGAAGCCAGTAAGACATCAGAGGAAACTTCATCTATTGATCCCCCTTCATCCGAAAAGTCACCTGTTCGTCATAATATGGCCGATCGAGGGGAAGGTGAAGATAGACCACCAAGGAGGACTCTTGGTGACTATGCTTACCAACAAGGCCTAAAGCATTACAATAGCATAGTCATCCCTCCTTTCAACAATAAGGTTGTGGAACTGAAGCCAGCATTACTCAGTCTGATTGGTTCACATCCTTTTTCAGGGATGGACCATGAGGATCCATACACTCACCTGTCCACATTCATGGAGTTATGCAGTACAATGGGAGCTTCTGACAAGGATGCGGAAGCTGTTTATCTTCGAGCTTTTCCTTTTTCTTTGACAGGTAAAGCTAAAACATGGCTTCAATCACAACCCAACAAGAGTCTAAGCACGTGGGAAGATTTGGAGGAAAAATTCATCGCTAGATTCTTTCCTCCTTCAAGATTCATCAGTGCAAAGTCCGCAATTGCCACTTTTGCTCAAGGAGTAGATGA
>PYAF01002471.1:106115-123293 GCA_007407185.1 Glycine tomentella
GATTTGATTTGATCATGAAAATAGACCTTAAAGCCTAAGTGAGTGTGTGCAACCACATAAATTACAATGAGTGACCTCACTGATATGATCTATAGTAATTTTGCATGAATTTCTAATTGTCAAAACATATGATGCATGGATATGATTTAGGCCGTCTTTCTTTTTGAACAAATTTTAAAGCCACTGGCCAAAAAGCTATCCCAAAATGAATATAGTGATTTACCATTTGCAACCTTTTTTGAGCCAAACAGTTAATTTCTTGTTGAAACCCTAACCTAGGATAGGAATTTCCTACCTTACCTAAGGTTAGGAGAGCAAAAAGGGAAATAATATGTTGATGGGAAACTTCCTTTGGGTACTCCATGCTATGAAAAAGATTTCTAAATGTGGTTATATGCTATTCAAGTAAAAGAAAACGAAAGAAAAGAAATGAAAGAAAAAGAAAAAGAAAAGGAAAAGGAAATAAATTCCTTGTGTTTTAAAGTGTTATACAAAGATGAGTGAATAAAAAGATTGATAGAAATCTTGGAAGAAAAGGAAGACATAGGAAATAAAAAAATTTCACTATTTTATCTATATATGCTCTCCTATTCCAAAGGTTCTTTGAATATCCAGAAAAACCAAGATTTCTTTTCTAACCAAAAGCCCAGCCATAAAAGCCCTAATGATCCTTGTTGATTATGCACTTTGATTTGATAGGAAATGAATTGCAAAATAAATCTATAAAATATCAGTGAAGGGATTGAGATCAAACACTTACCTGTGAGAAAATTAAACACTGAGAGGTTTTCCTCTGTGCAAATCAGTCATATGTTTCCTCTGATATCTTTAGAAAAGAAATGTAAATTGATCTTAATTTCCTTTGGATATGTGAATTTCATCTTTCGGTTTCAATTCTCAAGGGTAACCATTTGAAAATATGTTCTGATCATTTTTTAAGTTGATTCTTTATAAAACATGTTTCCAAATAACTTTACTCTTGCTTGAGGACAAGCAAGATTCTAGGTTGGGGGGAGTTGATAAATATCATATCTTAGTGAAATTCGGATTATATTTGAAGCATTTATCTTGTGTTTTAACTAAGAATATCTGTCAAAATTTACCCTAATCTAGTTAGTTTATGTTAAATACTTAGTAATTATGTTTCTCGAAGATTCATCCAAGTTTTATTTTTATTTTACTAGCATTCGAGGACTTCCGAGGCTTTCGAAAAACAAAAAGCAAGCAAAAAAGGGACCATAAAGCAAAATTTGGAGGTACATCAAGCAAACCAGGCCCAAAAGCCCAAAAATCATTCCAGAAGGTACGTTTAACTCGCCCAGGCGAGTTAACGTAGTGCAAATTGCTCGCCTGGGCGAGTGGCTTCAGCAAGTGGACAGCAAGTGGGCCAAGTGGATCAACAAGTTGGGCTTTAGCTCGCCTGGGCGACCAAAACATGCATAAATTGCTCGCCTGGGCGACCAAACACGTACAGATCCACTCCTATAAATAGCCATGCACCCCTCAAAGGGGAATCCATCCCTCTAAAGCCAATTTCTCTCCTCTCCCTTGCTCTAAGCTTGTTCTAAAAGCTTGTTGCTTCTTTTATCTTTGTTTACTAGAGAGTTAAGGTTAGCGAAAGAGAGAAAATTAGTGTGGAAACTCTGCCGAATCAGAAAGCGGTAATGAATCCTTTCACCTATTTTTCTACGGAGGTTCTGCCCATGCTTGACTAGCTTCTCTCAAAGGATTGGATGTAATCTTCTTACCCTTATAGTATTTCTTTTGGTATTTATTTTTGCATAAGTCTTTCTATTTATTATTGGTAAATTTATTCCGTACTTAACGCTTGATATTACTTGATCACTAATATCACGAACTTAAACTCGAAGTGAGACTGAAAAGTAATCTTAGGGTTTGAAATGAATAAATTTACTCTTTACGTTACGTTGCTAGACATAGAGCATAACGTTTAGATTGCAAATAAACACGCGAATATAATCGTAACGCTGGGATATTTATCTCATATGCGAGAAATCGATATTTGATAAATATTCTTAGGATTCTCAAATGCGAGACATCGATTTGGGGTGATTTCATGTGTGCATCAATAAATAATAGAAAATAACTTATGCATGGTAATATTAATTGAATACTAAGGGTATGAACGATGAAATCCAATCCTACGCTCTTAAATTAATCAAACTCGTTTTATTTTTAGTAATCATTCGTAATCTTCCGTATTAGATTTATTATTCCGTTTCTTTTAAATATTTGTAATTTCTATTAATCCACAATCACATGCAACTTCGTTCACAATCATTGTATATAAACTATTAAACTGTTAAACTTTATTTGAATTAACTGAGTAAAATCAAGTCCCTGTGGAGACGAACTTTTATAAATTTTGTAACTTACAATGACAATTGGTACGCTTGCCAAAAGTCTAACAAAAGAAGATAATGAAAAACTTGTTTCAAGTTAAAAAATTAAATGGATGTGTATGTGCTTCTTCTTCTACAAATGTTGATAAATACAATTTGTTGCAAAAGGATTTTGACGAGTACAAAAGAAGTCAAGAAGAAAAATATACGCAGCTCTTATCCAAGAATAACAATTTGATTGATCTTTTAAAAAAGCTGTACAAAGGAAAATGCAACTTGGCTGAAATGTTGAGTGTGCAAAAATATGTTGGAGATACTTTTGGTTTGGGGTATAAACAAGGTTCAAACTCTGTTCATAAAACAACATTTGTGCCTCCAAAATAGAAGAATCAAAAGAAGTCAAAGATCAATCAAAATGCTTTCTTGAGAAAATCTTCAAAAGCTGTAACATGCAACTATTGTATGGAAAAAGGACATACTTCTTACAAATGCTTTGCAAGAAGATTTTATGTACCTAATGGAGATTGCATTTGGGTTCAAAAGAAAAGGAAAGCCACTAACCCCTATGGGTCCAACCTTAATTGGGTACCTTCTTTTATGAACTAATTTGATTTTATAGGTATTTCTAAGAGCTAGATCTTCATTATGGTACCTTGATAGTGGATGCTCTAGACATATGACAGGTGACAAGTCTATGCTTACAAATCTAATTCTTAAAGATGGAGGATTTGTCACTTATGGGGATAATAACAAAGGAAAGATCATTGGAGAAGGCAACATAGGAGATAACTTCAAAACCCAAATCAGCAATGTTCTTTTTGTGGAAGGTTTGAAGCATAATCTCTTAAGCATAAGCCAACTCTGTGATAAAGGATTCAAAGTCTCATTCAATGCGAATTACTGCATGATTTGTGATGGGCAAAGTGGTGAAGTGATTCACATAGGTAAAAGGAAAGGTAACGTTTATTTACTTTCAATTGATCATGCATTCTTTCACAACACTTCTTGTCTAATAAGCAAGATTAATGAATCTTGGCTATGGCATAGATGGGAAAGTCACATTAATATGCATCATATGAACAAGCTAATTAAAAAGGACTTAGTAATTGGTTTACCCAAAATCAAGTTTGAAAAGGACAAACTATGTGATGCTTGTCAAAAAAGGAAACAAACCAAAAATTCATTTCAAAGTAAAAACATTGTTTCCACCTCTAGACCACTTGAATTACTTTACATTGACTTGTTTGGTCCTTCTAGAACTATGAGTTTAGGAGGAAATTATTATGGGCTTGTCATTGTAGATGATTTCTCTAGATTTACTTGGCTTTGTTTTTGAAATCCAAAAGTAATGCTTTCCATGCTTTTAGAAAAATGGCCAAGCTTACTCAAAATGAGAAAGGTAGAAAAATTATCTCGATTAGAAGCAATTTTCCTTGGATATTCATTACATAGTAAAGCATATAGAGTTTTCAACAAAAGAACAATGTGCATGGAAGAATCTGTACATGTGATTTGTGATGAGTCTAATCCCTCAAAAGAGGAAAAGAAGTGTGATTTAGATGTAAATCCTTTGGAAGAATTTATTTAGCTTAATGATTCAACACATGATGAAAAAGAAGAACCAAGTGCTGAAATGAAACCATTAACACCTATCCAAGAGCCAAAAGATTGGAGAACAACAAGAGATATCTCACTTGATAACATCATAGGTAAGGTTTCAAAGGGAGTATCTACTAAATCCTCATTAAAAATCTATGTTGTAATATGGCTTTTGTTTCTCAAATTGAACCCAAGAATATTGATCAAGCTTTAAATGATGAACATTGGATGCATGCCATGCATGATGAGTTAAATCAGTTCAAGAGAAATGAAGTTTGGGAACTTGTTCCAAGACCATCCTCTCTTAAACTTATTGGGACAAAGTGGGTTTTTAGAAACAAACTTGATGAGAGTGGAATCATAGTCAGGAATAAAGCTAGATTGGTTGCAAAAGGTTACAACCAAGAAGAAGGTATTGACTATGAGGAAACTTATGCTCCAGTTGCAATATTGGAAGCCATTAGATTATTGCTTGTTTATGCATGTTTAATGGATTTTAAACTCTTTCAAAAAGATGTTAAAAGTGTCTTTTTAAATGGATACATTGAGGAGGATATATATGTTGAACAACCTCCTGGATTTACTGATTTTAAACATCCAAACTATGTTTTTAAACTCAAAAAGGCCCTTTATGGTTTAAAGCAAGCTCCTAGATCATGGTATGAAAGACTAAGTAAGTTTCTGCTTGAACAATCTTTTACAAGGGGTCATGTTGACAAAATCTTGTTCATCAAAAGGCATAAGAATGATATATTATTGGTTCAAGTATATGTTAATGATATAATCTTTGGTTCAACTAACCATGTGCTTTGCAAGGAATTTTTTATAACAATGCAAAAAGAATTTGAAATGTCAATGATGGGAGAATTAACATTCTTTATTGGACTTCAAGTGAAGCAAATGAAGAATGGAACATTTCTCACTTAATCCAAATATTTCCTTGAAGTAATTAAAAAGTTTCAAATGGAGAAAAGTAAAGATGTTGCCACTCCTATGGCAACCTCAACCTATCTTGATTCAGATGAAAGTGGAAAGATGGTTGATGAGTCAAAATTAAGAGAAATGATTGGATCTTTGTTATACTTGACAGCTAGTAAACCTGATATAATGCTAAGTGTTTGCTTGTGTGCAAGATATCAAGAAAATCCCAAAGAGTCTTACCTAACAGTAGTCAAAAGGATCCTCAAATATCTCAAGGCTACACCTAAAGTTGGTCTTTGGTATCCCAAAGGTGCTTCAATTAATATTATTGGCTATTCTGATTCTGACTTTGCAGCATGTAAGTTAGATAGAAAAAGCGCGAGTGGAACTTGTCATCTACTTGGAAGTTCATTGATCTCATGGCATTGCAAGAAACAATCTTATGTTGCTTTGTCAACTGCTGAAGCTGAATATATCTCAGCTGGAAGTTGTTGTGCACAAAGCCTTTGGTTGAAGCAACAATTACACGATTTCGGAGTAGAATTGAAAGAAATACCTTTGCTATGTGACAACACAAGTGCTATTAACATCTTCAAGAATCCAATAATGCTCTTAAGGACCAAGCATATTGAGATAAGACATCATTTTCTCAGAGATCATGTCCAAAGAGGTAATATCAAAATTGATTTCATTGATACTAATAATCAATTGGATGATATCTTTACTAAATCAGTGGCTAGAGATAGATTCTATTCTCTTAGAAACATGCTAGGAATCTTGGATGAATCTAATCTCTCTTAGCTTGAATGCTTTGGTACCATGTTGTATGCCTTTTCAAGTGAATTACCTTATATATTGAATCCTTCATCACAAAAACTTAGAAATTCTATGTCATGCTGCATAAATTTTGCTATTTCTGATAAAAGCTCTGTAATAATCGATTAAGTATCGGATTAATCAATTATAATCATTAAAATCCTCATTCAGAATGAAAATTGAGCTTATGTAATCGATTACATTATCAAAATAATCGATTATTCTTCCTTTCTAAAAATTAATCTCTTCTATGATAATCGATTACTCATCGGATTAATCGATTACAATGACCAAATTTTGTTTTTCAATGTAAGCGTTCATTGGAATAATTGATTACAGTGAATGGTAATCGATTAAAATGCTGAAAATCAAATTTTTCAAAATTCAATACTTTCTGGAAAAATCGATTACATGTCGGGTTAATCGACTACACAAGCTAAATTGTGTTTCTGAAAATCAAAACTCTCTGTGATAATCGATTAAAACAAGGAATAATTGATTACCCATTGTCTTCAACCTCAAAATGGTTGCAAAATAATCGATTAAGTGTGTGCTGTTCGTGTTTCTGCATATGAAATAATTGATTACACAAGGATTATAATCGATTATTTGAGGGGTTACTGCAAAATCTGACAGATTTTCTTAGAAGTTGTAACTGTCCAACTCCTACCAATTCAAATTTAAATCCTCTGCAGTGTGTTAATTCATTCTAACAGCTATTTTATTCAAATTTCAAATGCTTGGAGCCTAAAATTTTCTATAAATAGAACCTTTGCTCTAAGGCAAAATCACACCTATCTCTATTTTCTCTTGCTAAACCTTTGTTTTCTTTATTTTGTGTGCTTAGAATCCCAGTTTAGGATGTCTACTTCTAAGAGAGCCAGAATCCCTAAGAGAAAGGCTGGTGAATCTTCAAACCCCCCTCCTCCAAATAGGTTAGACCTTTGGTTCACAACTGAGAAGGATCGTATGACCTATCTTCAGTTTAATACCACTAAACAAGTCTGCCCCCCTAAGTATTTAGAACTTGATTGGTTCATTAAGGAAGGCTTTCAATTCCCTGCCTTCTTAGAAACCCAGGGTCTTAGGAAAATTTGTTGAGTTAAAGGGTACTTTCTACCCTGAGTTGGTCAAGGTGTTCTATACCTGTGCCAAAGGATCCATGGATGGGATACTGAGGTCCCAAGTCAATGGAGTGCCCATGGAAATCACCCATGAGGTGTGGGAGGCAGTTGCTGGTATCTCCTTTGAAGGAGAAAGAAAATTTGATGAAAATCCTGAGGGTTACAATAGGGTCGACACCTATAGAGAAATGCTTAGTGATCCCAACATGAGATTGAAAACTAGGCTAAGTATTGGATCTATGACCCATGAGGATATGCTTCTGCACTATATTATCACTTATATCCTCACACCTAGAGCCACAAACCATGTCCAAGCAAATGATGAAGATCTACAACTAGAATTCAATTCAAATGAATTGGATTCTCATCCTTGAGGAGATAATGTTGAAATCCAAAAGGCTAGTAAACTACCCATTCCCTTAGGTTGTGCTTGTGTCTAGATTTATAGACGACTTCCAAATAGATGTTTCAAATGAAGTAGTGGACCACACAAACTCAAGCAACAGTATCATCCAAGACAAACATCTCAACAAGCTAGGAATGATCAAGACACCACAAGGATGGCAGATGGCTGGCCCACAAGCTGTGCCTGAACCTCCTACTGCTGAAGATGTTGATGAAGATGAGGAAAAGGATCCTGCTCAGCCCCTCTACACCCAGTTTGAGTCGCTCATGCTTCAGAAAATGGATGGCCTAATCACTATGCATCATGATATTAGGGATGAAACTAGTTCAGCTTTAGAAGACATTAAGGTTAGGCTAGACAATTTTGAAGCTACTGTCATGTTTAAAAGGTTTGAGTCATTTTAGTGCTTTTGTATTTTTTTATTTTTATGTTTTCATGTTTTATTTTTATTTTTGTCAAATTGTAATGGTTCCCTTATCTATAAAACTATCCATTTATGTTTCTCCTTTACATTATCCGTTGTGCTTTACATGTTTTTGACTTTGATAAGCCAAATAGGGGGAGAAATTAACTGATTTGGTCATGCTCTACAGTATACTCTGTTCTACCCTGTTTTTCTGCACAATTTTTGCCCAAATCTTAAATTGAATGGTTTATCAAATTAAGGGGGAGCTAAGTTTTAAAAATTAACCAATAAGTAAGATATAAATGTAAATGAATGATGGATCAATCAACAGATGCTTTAACACTTGTTCTTGGCAAAGAGTTGAAATTGTTTGCAGGTTTGCAAAGTTCAAGTTTTTCCTAACCTTGAGTCCCTCAATTAACTTCAAGTCCATCATATAATCAATCAAGAATTTGGCATGTTCAAAGCCAAAAAGGGGGAGATTGTTGGATATAGGGGGAGAATCATGAAGAATGGAAGACTTTATATTGGTTTTGAGCTTTCAACATGCTTGGATGCCTTGAAGCTATGATTCATGTGTAAGAGAAAAGTTAATCTGATGATCCATGCATTGCATTCAATCATTCATTCATAATCGTAAATGATTTCATAGAAAATAACAAAGCTTTCATATTTTTGGTTAAGGTTTTAATCTGATTTAAAAGCTTTTGGAAAAATGCTATTCTTACTGGATTAATCAATTACCTTGAGGATATAATCGATTAATATGTTCTTCGTTCAATCTGGAAAATCTTTATGAACATTATAATCGATTACCTATTTGAATAATCGATTATTTGACCTTTGTTTACAACAAAACTACTTTGTTAATGGATTTAATCGATTACTTAAGTGTTGTAATCGATTACATAGTTAAAAGAGTATTTTAAGCCTTGTTGGGATAATCGATTACCATTATCCGTAATCGATTACTTAGGCTATCTGAGAAAAATCACTTTTCTATTTTAATCGATTACCAAAGATAGTAATCGATTATACGTTCACTTGTAAAATATATGTTTTCTGCTTTAATCGATTACCAAATATTTTAATCGATTACTTAGTGCATTTTGTAACTTTTAAAACTTCTGTTTTAATCGATTACAACTTAGGATAATCAATTATTTTGCTTGTTGCAAAACCCAGAATCATTCTTGAACGGTTTAATTGATTACATAGTTATTTTAATCGATTACATAATAAAAATAATCGATTATTAAGCGCGTTTAATCGATTACAGTTAGTTACAAATTCTGTTATAAATAGGAATGAAGGCTAAGCTTATTTTAAGAACTTAACCATTCATATTTCTGAATATACACAAGCCTCTTAAGCAATTTCTAAGTGATTTTCTTAATGTCTTTACTTCTTGCTTCATTTAAAACATCAATGGGTCTTGGAATGATTCTTGAGCAAGATTATTTTCAAGATTAAGGAGAAGCATGTTCTGAGTTTGATTTCTTCTCGACCTGATTTAGTAATTCATGTGCATTCATTCATTGGATCATCAGGTTATCTCTCTCCTTAATTGTTATCATCAGGCTATTGTAAAGTGGGTTCTTGCTTGTATCTAGAAAAGGGTTCTATAGTGTAAAGAACATAGTAGTGTTCTCTGGTTCTTTGTCTCTTAGAATCTAGTAGGGTTTTAGATTTTTTTTCTTTATCTAGGGTTGATAAAGGGGAGATGTTGTAATTGCATGTAAGAATAGAAATTTTATAATAGTGGAACTCTAATCTAGTGTTGATTAGAAGAAACTGGATGTAGCTTCAAGTTGTGAAGTGAACTAGTATAAATTGATTGTGTCTTTAATTCTAATTCTCCATCTCTCATCTTATTCATTGATCTTTGATTCTTTGATTCATATTCATTGTTCAACAAGTTCTATTTTGATCTATTGTTTTCTTGGGCTGAGACATTTGATTTCTTGGTTTTGAAAGTGTCAAAGATCCTGAAACTCTGATTTGAAAATTTTTAAATACCAAAGTGTTAACCAATTCACCCCCTCCCCTCTTGTTTATTGTGAAGTATTCCTTTATTTTCAGGAGCTGTAAGTTTATCAAAGCAAGGCTGAAGTATTTGGTTGGAAGTTTTAGCTTTTTACATGCCCAATCAAATTGAAGGCATTTGTAATTTGTCTAAGTGGTTCAAGTACATTGCCTAGTGACCCTTGCATTGCATTTGCATAATTCATATTACATGCATTCATATCTAGTAAATAGGATTAAATGTTTGCATTTGAAAAGAAAATCTCATGGCTTATGGTTTTGGAAAAATCAGATTGTACACTGCTTTAATCGATTACCATTCTTATGTAATCGCTTACATGCTTTTGGTTATTTCTGAAAAAGTCATGAAGAACACTTTAATTGATTACCACTCTTTTGAAATCGATTACCAAGTGTAGTTTATGAATTAAGCATGCCTGCTTTAATCGATTACTAGTCATCTGTAATAGATTACCAAGGCTTATTTCGAAAATAGTCTGGCTGCTTTAATCGATTACCATTCTTATGTAATCCATTACATAGGCTTCATTCTCACCTGAGCTTGTCTGCTTTAATCAATTACCTGTCTTTTGTAATCGATTATCAAAGCTTACTTTCACATATCATTGAATGCTTTAATCGATTACATCATGTATTAATCGATTATCTTGTTCGTGAAAAATTTTCCAAAAAGCTCAAGAACAAAGTAATCGATTATCTTATGGATTAATCGATTACATATGTTAAAATAATTGGTTACCTTAACAGATTAATCGATTATATTCTGTTAAATCAATTTTCTATTTAAAGCTTTATTGGTCTGAACTTTAAAAAGAGACTAGAACAAGTAAAGAATGAACTATCCTTTGAGATTGAGATTTACAAAGAGTTCTAAGTGTATTCAAAAGAGCAAGAAATTGATTTACTAAGAGAGACACATCTTGTGTGAGATTAAAAGGTTATTGGCTTTAGAAATGATGTGTTTGTGAGAAAAAGAGTTTCTAAGAAAGATATGTATGTGCATTGACATTCATAAAACCTGGATTAATTGGTACCTTCATTCATTCATTTAATCATATTTTAAGGATCACAGGTTGTGTAGTTCTTGAATCTTTTCTTTTAGAATTTCTGTTTACAAATTCTGAGGTGAAAATCATATAGTTTCGTTCAAGCTTTCTAGAGTAGTGTTCTCTAGGGATAAAGATCTGAGTAGGGTTCTCAGGATCTTTGTGATTTATTTTCTAATAGTGTTTTAGAATTCAGTTTCTTTATCTAGGGTTGATAAAGATAATCACTTGTAATTGCTTGTAAAAGAATACTTTTGATTTAGTGAAAACTCTAACCTAGTGTTGGTTGGAAGACATTGGATGTAGCCTCCATGTTAGTGAGGTGAACCAGCATAAATTGTTGTGTCTTGTTTTCTATTCTGAATATCTTTCATTACTTATATTTGGGTGATCAATATATAATGAACAAGAAGTAGTTCAGACATTACATGCATTCCAAGGTGTATCTTGATTGAAAGAAAACTTCTGATTTTGATTAAGGGTGATTGAGTGATACGATCCAAGTTTTAATTCCGCAAATTCTTTTAAAGAAAGATTTTTTTAAAGACTGTTTTAATCAATTCACCCCCCTCTTGGTTATTTGAAGTGTGTTCATTGTATTTTCATCTCTCTCACTCTTTCTCTTTCCCTCTGTTGCAGTTTTAGAGTATTTTTCATTTAGGGTTTGTTGGTGACGACAACGTGTGAGGTTTGGAGACAGCGGTGCGTGTGTGGAGGAACTCGTGGTAGAGTAAGAGGGACGAGAGGTAGTGGAATTGGGCGAGGAGGAGATGGCATTGGAGATGATGAAGATGAAGAGGGTGTTGGTAGCGAAGGCGAAGAGGCGGTGAAGGAACTCGATGGAGAGCACACATGCACAGGGGAGGGGAAGTGGCACACCATGTCATTGATATCTCTGACGTGGCTCCGGACGTGTATCGTTGACGTGCCCAACTAATAGACACGTCATCACATTTTGGATGAAGACTAACAACAGGGATCTCACACAAAACTTTTCAAAGTTTCAGGGACCCAACAAGAAGCAAAAAAATTTCAGGGATCAGTTGCAAAATTCAGACATATTTCAGGGATCTCCAACATATTTAAGCCTATATATATTATTACATTGTTTCTCAGATTCTTATTGTGCAGAAACATTTTACATATCAAGAAAACTGCAACCTAGCCAAAAATATTTCTCTTCCCTTTAATTATTTGAATGAATTCTTAAAGCAAAAATGCAGCCTTTGTTGAAAGATACTAAACCAAACAGTTCACTTTAATTTTAAATTAAAAATGTTTATATAATTTTTATTAACAATTGAATTGAACTATTTTGTCCAATTAAAATTTCAGTTCATTTATTTAGAATTATTTTTAAAGTTCATATCAATTTGAAAAAACAACTAAGCTGAACTATGGCCACACCCCTCGTTAGAGGTAAGCAAATCCAAGCAAGCTTTCAAAGTAAAAATATAGTATCAACCACAAGTGTAATGATCCGTTTTCACTACATGACATTTTTTATCAGAAAATAGAGAAATTAATTTTAATTTAATTAAAACTCTTAATTATTTATTTATGAAAATATGTGAGAATTTTTTGTAGTTTTAAAACTCCTCTCAACAAGAAAAATTGTAACTTTAAGATTCAAAGTAAGAGAACATATATTGAATCACATGGACTTGTTTGCACTCGACTATTGTGCAAATTCCACAACTAGGAAAGGATAATTTGGTTTTTATATAAGATGATTAAAAAAAACAAATTAAAGGCGAACAGAAACACAAACTGTTGGTGAGCAAGAGGAGCTAAATGCAAAATAAATGAAGTGTTGGGGATTTGGTTACACTAAACTAAGTAACCACAAAATTTCTTTATCCAAATTTCATTCTAGTGTTACCTCAACCTACGATAATGCTCTAACCATGATCCCTCATGTGAGAGACCCTAAGTTGGTCAACTCAACTCCTAATCCTTTAGTAAATCAAGCTAATCCACGTGGATTCAAGAACAAAGGTTAAACAAGGCAAATAAGTGTTATTCCATCCCTATACATAACACACATTAGAAACTACTTTCAAATCTTTAAATATAAAAATATTCCCAATGATATTTTAACTATGAAACATGCTTATATATGGTTGATCACTAATGATACTAACAAACATCCCTCCATCCCTACATTAGATATTCATTAGATGCTCTATTCAAAATTTAGTTTTCAAGCATTTTTCAATGACAATAAAAAAGTATTAAATCTAAGATAATCAAACCATAAAACAAGCAATCAAAATGGAAAGAAGCAATAACATAGGAAAAAACATTGAATAAATATAAAAATTAATTACATAGGAGTAGCTTAGAACACCAATCCCCCAACAATGGATGAACTAGCCTCTCATTGTCATGAGAGACCTTAAAATTACCAAATGGAAGGGAGAAAATGAAGGGAAATGGTGGAAACTTGAAGGTGGGAGCTCCTCAGTCGCCACACACAACCCTTGGTCAATGTTACCTTCATCCCAATGAAAACAATGTTTAAATAGGTCCAAAAAGGTTGTATTGTTGTTTCTGCAAAATGGCTAGTGTGATGAGCCCAGGGTTTGTGCTAAGCGCGCATACATAAGAAAAACTTGGTTAAGTGATCGTGTGATAAGCCTGAGGTGCATGCTTAGACCAAATCTTTGGCAGTGGGAGCAATTCTCTCAACACACACCTGACACTAAGCGCACACCAAACTTCAAATTCCCCCCCCCCCCCAACAATCTCCAGATGCTTGCCACGTGGCCTTCCAAGTTGACTTTGATGAGCTAAGCGGGTTGCTTCATCGACCCAGAAATTATTCCTTCCTAGTTGAGGCACCAAAGCTCTAGAAAACTAAACTAAAAGTAATGAATTCATCAAAATTAACTTCATTAAATGTTAATTTTGTAAAAAAAGTTTGAGTCTTATCCTAAAATGCCTTAAAAGTCACACATATTATGAAAAAAAAATTTATCAGTCAATTTTAATTGTTAATTTTTATTAGAATATTAGTAGAATATTTGAATGCATGACCTCTCTTCTCTTCTCCCTCTAATTTCCCTTACCAACATATATAATAAATTATGATTGATTCATATTGCATAAACTCTTTGTTTTTAGCTGCAAATGCATGTAGTCCAACTTATTTTTTACTGCTTTTAATTCAACATCAATAGATATTTCCGAAGAATATTATAACGAAAGGAAGAATGAACTATAGCCAAAGATATGTCTTCAGGAGCATCTAAGGTTTTAATGGTTAAGTTGTTAACCCATTTCTACAACTCTTGCATACAACTTCAAGTTTTTCTTTGATATTTTGTATGAAAAATAGATGACCAGGTTCACCTGTCCATTCAGCTGCTCGGCGTCTACTCGCCGCGATACTTATTCTAAAACAATTTATTAGGACTTACCTTTAATAATAAAATAAATAAAGAAACATCTTAGCCATGTTTGTATTCTTTCTATATTACTATCAAGACGTGGCAGGCCAGTGTGCGTGAGGGAACTATAAGGAGAATCATATCCTGAGGCCTATAATTTGAGTTCATGTTACCCTAAATTTTGTACAGGCATTTAGAGAAACAAAGGATTGATGTTAGTTGTTGGATATGAATATTCGAATGGAATTTCTATTATTGGCATAAAGTAATTGAATTGAAGCAAAGAAAAAAGAAGTTCATAATGGATGTGCATGAAGTAGGAATCAATTCTCCATAATGTTTTTAACACAGTTATTCACAGACTCTGCAATGCATAAGCCTACCCAGTGAAGGCTTATTTGCTAGTGCTAATAAGACACTTTTTTACACTATCTTTCCTAGGTACTCTCTTCTTAGTTGACATTCGTGTAGGTTTCATTAGTTTAAAAATACGAACCTTCAAATAAAGAATAAGATCCACATAATTAATGACTCATGTAAATTTCATCTAATAAAAACGAATATATTAAAAAAATATTTAATAATGTATTACTAAGGTTTCTATTCTATCCATTATGAGGGGATGCGATAAATCGTGGGTCGGGTCAGTCCTATTATTTAGGTGGGGGGCTATGATTCCGTTGCAGTCTGTCACATAACAGCTTCCCCTCATAAAACCTCTCATCCCCTGGATATGTTCTGCAATAATGCATTGGAATCATGTAAAGAAGGGCAAAAGAGGGGTTTTGTTTGTAAAAAACATAAAAAGGAAAGTGTGGATATACATACTATAGTTTTATTGAGCATACATTGTGAAATTATTTCATCTTAATTAAATTATTCTTAAATATATAATTATATTAAATACTTAAAAAAAGTTTTTACGGTTATAAAATTTTCAACTAGCTCACATAAAATTATTTGTAGTAAAAAAATTCGTACGTGTTATCTATTTAAGAAAATAAAATACACAACTATAGTATTTAATATAATTATAAGATGGAAGAAAAAAATACATGATTTAATATTTATCTCACTAAATAAAAGGTGAATCAAGTTAGTTTTGGGGATCTACAATACAAGACTTGATTTCTCTAAAGTGAATATGAATAAAGTAATTTCAGTTATGGAAGAAAAGAAAATTGACAATTAATATTTTAATGCATCCATAATTTATTGTGTGTGTACATAACATTAACTTAATGATATTATTTACTTTGTCCTTTATAGAAAGTTGTTACTTTAAAGGAGTTCAATTAATGTATTGAAAAATGTAGATCAAATAATATATATATATATATACACACATATTAAAGGAGTCTTGGATATATATAATTGTATTAAATATTAAGAAGATAAATTTTGTAGTTTATAATGATATTTATGGTCTATAAAAAAAGAAAAAAAATATGTTTTGTTGATTCAAGAGGAGCTATACATAAATGGACAAGGATCAAGCTTTGATGTTTTGTGCTTTCAACATGCCCCATTGGAAAAATGTCAAAGAAGCTATGAAGATCAATTTGATTTATGTAAAAAGGGAAGTTGTGTAATCTGATAATCCAAAAGCATATCATGCATAATCATTCATCTAGGATTGTTAGATTGAAGGTCTAAGTAAAAGCAGTTAACAAGAAAGGCATTTAAAAAGCAAACTTTTTGGAAAAATGATGTTTTCCTAAAATAATCGATTACAGCATTAATGGCATCGATTATTTTGTTCTTCATGCCTTTTGGAAAACAAATCAAGAACATTGTAATCGATTACATATCGGATTAATCGATTACACAGGCTAAAATGAAAATCTTATGGACTGTCTTAATCGATTATATAAGATCGTAATCGATTACATCTATGCCTATGGATTACATGTTCTGCTGATTTATTAGATTACATATCATTTTAATCGATTATATAGTACATATGAAAATATGGGATTGTCTGCCTTAATCGATTACTCACTGCATTTTCAAAAACATGATTGTCTGTCTTAATCGATTACTTCACGGAATAATCGATTACATTGTTCATAGCTAAAACCCAGAACATTTCAGGAGCATTTTAATCGATTACCATCTTGATTTAATCAATTACATATGCGAAATAATCGATTACAGGAGCGTGTTTAATCGATTATTTTCAGTTGGAAAGCTGTTATAAATAGAACCTCTTGCTCTATTTTTTACAACTTTGAGAATTTAAAAATCTGAGAAATCACAAACACTCCTAAGCTTTCTTTAGTGACTTTAAGCATCATTAATGTTCAAAGCATAAGGAACTGCATGCATTGAGTCTGTAATCTTTCTTTCAACCTGTTGTATCATTCACATGCATATGTTTTCTGGATTATCAGGTGAAATCATTCCTTGTTCTTTGAAGGTGTAAATCTTTTAATTATTTTCTGTAAAGATTAGCCTATTGTAAATTGGGTTCTTACTTGAAGATTAGAGATAGTGTTTCTCTAAGGGTTGCTGAGTAGTGTTCTCAGTTTTGGGTTAGTCTCTAAGAGTCTAATAGTGTTTTAGACTTCTGAACTTTATCTAGGGTTGATAAAGAGAGGCTTGTAGTATCTTGTAAGAATATTATTTGCAATAGTGGAACTCTACTGTAGTGTTGAGTGGAAGAACTGGATGTAACTTCATAGTGTTTGAAGTGAACCAGTATAAAATTCGTGGCTGATCTTTATTCCTTTCTCTTCATCTCTAAATTGCTTTGGTTATGAATCAAGTTACATTGCACAGAAAGTTTTAAATTGCTTATTGATTTCTCGACAGAGGAATTTGATTGAATACAAGATTCTTGGTTTCAAAAATATTTTTGAAGTGATAAAGATCCTGTGGAAACTCTGAATTGAAAATTTTAATTTACCAAGGTTCAACCAATTCACCCCCCTCTTGGTTGTATTGAAGTGTTCCTATCATTTTCAATTGGCATCAAGAGCTGGTTCTTGTAAGTTACTCAAGATCACTTTTTGTTTTCAAAAAGAAATATGAATACTTCACAAATAACCTTTAAGGAG
>PYAF01002471.1:130741-171185 GCA_007407185.1 Glycine tomentella
GATTCAATTCAACGAATAAAATTATCAGGAAACAAACAAAAAATTTGAATATTTATTAGAAATCGAAAACATATTTTAACCTTTATTTTTTCATTTCTAAGAAATTTTTAAAATTAAATAATTATACTTCCTTCCATTCTATCTATAAGATTGAAATTAAAAATGATGTTTAATCCATTTTATAAAACTCAATTCATCATATCTCATCTCATGCATGAATTATTTTTAATGCTAAAATACCCCTAATTATAAAACAATGATTGTAATGGCACACACATAGAAGAGAAATAAATAAGTATGAATGGCAATGATAATTTTAAAAAAAGAAATATAAATTTAAAATATATTTATTATTATCAACTAAATTAATCACTTTTCTTAATTCTAATAATTTAGGTAATTAGCCTTACAAATAAGGAAATAGGGAGTATTAATCACACTAGAAAGTTACACCAAACATGACACAAATAGTTCAAGTTGGATCATTTCAACACAAATTGCAGTCATATTCCCTACCTTTCAAGCATAAAGGGTCTATAAACCGCTTAAGCTTTTAGAAGGATGGTTCTTTGATATCTAGATTACTAGGGAACTGATAAATCATGTCCCCCACACAGTGTTTCTTATCATCGGCCAGTATATATAGCTCTTCACCCCAAGCACTAGACTCACCATCTGGTTCACAAGCTGTTCTTAAACTACTACTCTAAGAACAACAAACCTTTGTTTGCGTCACACCTCTATAATCGTTTACACTTCCTCAAGGTAAACTTCTTGTTTGGGCTTTTGTATCTTATGTCACATAATTTATCATTACATCGATATCATGCAATTTTCCTCTTTCTATAAATAAGAACCGCATGATTCAATCTAAGAGTTTAAGTCGCAAACAGCATTACGTATACAGCCACAACATCAGCTTATAGCATCCGCAATACAACTACTTATGCAACTGCAATTTAAAACCTTAGTTGAATCATATTGAAATTTATATATTCAGTAGTAAAATTAGCAAGACTTGTTATCTCGACGGAGTATGCTATCACTAAGACAGCAAGACTACAGTCTTCATCTAAACAATACTTTTATGGATTTTTTGCATGTCTTTAATGTTGGAATAAACTTTAAAATTAATATTGTTTACGAAGTTTAAATTTAAAATAAAAGAGAGAATTATGTGGAAAGATATGTGAAAATATATGGGGAAAGATAAGATATGGAGAGAGATATTGTGGAAAGATATGGGGAGAGATTTTGTTTCAATTTAAAATTTAAATTATTTAGGTTTAGGTTTAATTTCTATTACTTATAGATAGCATATTATGTAAAGGAGTCTGTGTGGCTTGGCAGACTATTATCAATAAAACGAGAGTTTTCTTCTCCAGTAAAATTGTATGTTTTGTGTGAGTGCACCAGTGTGTGTGTGAGGGGACCTGTGACCTGTGATACCACAGATACCACAAATTGGTATCAGAGCTTGAGAGAATGGAGAGTGGTACAAATAGTAGTCTGCCATTACCCTGCCTTACAAAGGCTAGCTATGAGAATTGGAGTATCCAAATGAAAGCTCTGTTGGGAGCTAATGAAAGTTGGGAGGTTGTCCATGATTGTTTCGAAGAACACCATCCACGACAGGATACACGGCGGCGCAGAACAAGACATTGAAAGAGACACGGTTGAAAGACAAAGGGGCATTGTATATGTTGTTCCGTGCTGTTGATGATTCCGGATTTGAGAAGATCGCTGGCGCAACAACGTCAAAAGAGGCGTGGGACATTCTTGCAAAAGTCTACAAGGGAGCTGATCGAGTTAGGCAGGTCTGACTTCAGACTCTCCGTGGAGAATTGGAAGGAATGAAAATGAAAGAAGGAGAAAGGGTATCCAATTTCATTACTCGAGTTCAGACCGTAGTAAATCAACTAAAGAGAAATGGAGAGATTTTGCCCGATACCAGAATGGTGGAGAAAATTTTGAGGTCTCTCACTGACGACTTCGAGAATGTTGTATGTGTGATTGAGGAGTCAAAGGACCTAGCAATGCTCACCGTTGACAAACTTGCTGGCTCCTTGGAGGCGCATGAACAAAGAAAGAAAAAGAAGAAAGAAGAGTCACTGGAGCAAGCACTTTAGACAAAAGTTTCAATCAAGGACGAGAAAACGCTCTATTCTCAGAATTTTCGAGGTAGAGGACGTGGCCGAGGTGGACATGGATACGACAAAGGTGGTAGAGGTCAAGGTCAAGAAGGATGGAATAAGGAGCAGACTGAATCAAGTCAGTAGAATTGGTGAGGCCGAGGTCGTGGAAAAGGTCGACATTCAAATATAGAATGTTTTAAATGTGGAAAGTACGGACACTACTCAAGAGATTGCAACTGGGACAAATGCTACAACTGTGGTCGAGTTGGTCATTTTGCGAAGGATTACCGAGGCGAAAGAAGAACAAATGAAACTGCAAATTTTGCTGCAGAAGAAGTAAGAGATGGAGGAGTTTTGATTATGGCTGGAGGTGAAGTCAACCAAGCATCCGAGATGGAATGGTTTATAGACACTGGTGCAAGCAATCATATGTGTGGGTATAAGCATTTGTTCAGTAACCTGAAACAAACAGAAGCCGGACATGTTTCTTTTGGAGACGCTTCAAAGGTCGGTGTAAAAGGCCTAGGTACGATTAGCTTCTTGCAGAAAGATGGACGAGTTGGGCGTATTCAAGATGTTTATTACATGCCTGAACTCAAAAGTAATATTCTTAGTGTGGGACAACTGATGGAGAAAGGCTACTCGGTTATAATGTCGGACCGAGTTCTCCTCTTGAAGGAGAAACAAGGACAACTGATAGCCCAAGTACAGATGGAGAAAAATAGAATGTTCAAACTAACCTTGAGAAGTGTAGAGGTCGGCTATTTGTAAGCCAAAATGAGTGATGAAGCATCCTTATGGCATCGTCAGTTTGGGCACCTTCACTATGGAGGCATGGCCGAGATGATGAATAAGAATATGGTGGACGGGTTACCAAGTTTGAACTGTGAGAAGAGATTAAAGATTGTTGCTGAGTAAACATGCTAGGAGTCCATTTCAGAGGTCGGCCAAATACCGAGCACGGCAACCACTAGAATTAATTCATACCGATTTGTGCGGACCTATCTCTCCTGGGTCCTTCAGTGGAAAGAGGTATTTTGTTACATTCATAGATGATTTCAGTCGAAAAACTTGGGTGTATTTGCTGGAAGAAAAATCCAAGGTGTTTGAAGTATTCAAGAATTTAAAATAATGATCAAAAATTCGATTAGAAGGACGATCAAGTCGATACGCTCTAACCGAGGTGGGGAATACACATCAAATACATTTAGAAGGTATTGCGAGGAGTACAACATTAGAAGGTTCTTAACTGCACCATACTCACCACAACAAAATGGAGTAGCTGAGAGGAAAAATCGTACCATCCTTGACATGGTGAGGTCAATGTTGAAAATGAAGAGAATGCCTAAGGAGTTTTGGGGAGAGGCTGTTCTGTGTGCGGTATATGTACAGAACCGCTATTCGCACTCCAATCTGAATGGAAAGACCCCACAGGAACTATGGACGGGTCAAAAGCCATCAGTGGGCTATGCACACGTTCCTGATCAGCAAAGAACCAAGTTAGAAGACAAGAGCAGGAAGTTTATCTTCATTTGATATGACGAGAAGACAAAGGGATACAAGATGTTAGATCCCGGCACCAAGACAATAATGATAAGCCGAGATGTGAAAGTAAATGAAGATGATGAATGGAATTGGAGTATTCCATCTGAGATCAAATCAGATCCCGGAAAGATGGTTATTCAAGATGAGAAGGAAGGCGGATCACCAAGTTGGATCCCGACAAGGCGACAAACCCGAATGAAGAGTTTGCAGGATTTGTATGATTCAACTAGCGAAGTCCATCTTGTTTGTTTGTTGACAGATTCTGAAGAAATAAGATTTGAAGAAGCAATTCGAGATGAGAAATGGCAAAGCGCCATGGATGAAGAAATCAAGGCTATTGAACGGAATGATACTTGGGAGCTGGCCGAGTTGCCAAAAGGAAGTCAACCCATTGGAGTTAAATGGGTTTATAAGAAGAAAATGAATGCTGATGGAGAGATAAAGCGATATAAAGCCCGGCTGGTAGCTAAGGGGTATGCGCAAAAGGCAGGAATAGACTATGATGAGGTGTTCGCACCTGTTGCTAGAATGGAGACAATCAGATTGTTGATCTCGCAAGCAGCTCAATTTGGGTGGCCGATTTACCAAATGGATGTCAAGTTGGCATTTCTGAATGGTGTACTTTAAGAATAGGTGTATCTTGAACAACCTCCGGGATACTTGAAGGGCGGAGAAGAAAAGAAAGTGTTAAGATTGAAGAAAGCTTTGTAGGGACTGAAATAGGCACCGAGAGCCTGGAATACCCGCATTGATGCATATTTCAAGGAGGATGGTTTTGAACAATGTCCCTATGAGCATGCCCTATATGTTAAGAAAAGGGGTGATGATTTATTGCTTGTAGCTTTATATGTTGATGACCTGATTTTCATGGGGAACAGTGAAAAAATGGCACAAGAGTTCAAGAAGAAGATGTCAAAAGAATTTGAGATGACTGATCTTGGCCAAATGAGATATTTTCTCGATTTGGAAGTCAGACAGGACGAAGCTGGAATTTTGTCTCTTAGGAGACTTATGTGAAGGGAATACTGAAAAGGTTTAAGATGGCAGATTGTAATCCGATTTCAACACCTATGGAACCCGGTTCAAAACTTTCAAAATATTATGGAGGAGAACGTGTTGATCCAAGAAACTATAGAAGTTTGGTGGGATGCTTAAGATACTTAACATGTATGAGGCCGGATTTGTGTTTAAGTGTTGGAATTATAAGCCGGTTTATGGAAGAGCCGAGTTACTCTCATTGGAAAGCGGCTAAAAGGATTCTAAGGTACATTCAAGGGACGATCTCACAAGGACTTCTCTATTCGAAGTCAGAAAATTATAGGTTAAAGGGCTACTCGGACAGTGATTGGTGTGGAAACGTGGACGATAGGAAGAGCACAGCTGGCTATGTATTCTTCATGGGAAACACGGCTTTTGCCTGGATGTCAAAGAAGGAACCAATTGTGACTCTATCAACATGTGAAGCCGAGTACGTTGCGGCATCCTAGTGTGTCTGTCATGCAGTCTGGTTGAGGAATTTGTTGGAAAAGCTGGAGCAAGTTCAGGTTAGTGCAACCGAGATCCGGGTTGATAACAAGTCAACAATCGAGTTAGCGAAGAACCTGATTAATCACGAAAGAAGCAAGCATATTGACGTTAGATTTCACTTCATTCGAGATCAAGTAAAAGAAAAGAAGGTGGAGTTAATTTATGTGACTAGCCAAGAACAAGTCGGAGATATATTCACAAAGCCATTGCCGACATTGCTGCTAGAGAATTTTAAGAAGATGTTGGGAATGAAAGATGGAAGAAGTTTTTAAAGTTTATGGGGGGATTTTGTTGGAATAAACTTTAAAATTAATATTGTGTACGAAGTTTAGATTTAAAATAAAAGAGAGAATTATGTGGAAAGATATGTGAAAAGATATGGGGAAAGATAAGATATGAAGAGAGATATTGTGGAAAGATATGGGGAGAGATTTTGTTTCAATTTAAAATTTGAATTGTTTAGTTTAGGTTTAATTTCTATTGCTTATAAATAGCATATTATGTAAAGGAGTATATGTGGCTTGACAGACTATTATCAATAAAACGAGAGTTTTCTTCTCCAGTAAAATTGTGTGTTTTGTGTGAGTGCACCAATGTGTGTGTGAGGGTACCTATGACCTGTGATGCCACAAATACCACATTTAAGACTTAAAAGAAAAATGTTAGCAAAATACATTCTCTAGTACATTTTTCTAACACATTCTTTATTAATTATTTGATAAAATTTATTAAAAATCATAAAATTTTATTGGTCTCATCTTTGATTTAATGAGTCTGACTAATATTTTGTAATTTTTAATAAATTTTAACTAAATAATCAAGAATGTGTTAAAAAAATGTGTTAGACAGTGTGTTGATAGTATTTCTCATTGGCATACGAGTCGTAAGACTCTTGTACATGGAGTTATGTGGTATATCTCTTTTCTGGCTTCACTGAGAAATGATGAAGACTAACAACAAATGCATATATTTAACAGGAAAAATGAGCTAGCTGGTCAGGAGGAGATTGGATGTGTGATGCTTGCCAGCATATAAATTTCAAGAAAATGGATGCATGCCAAAGTTGTGCATACCCCAAATTTGGAGGCCCTGACCCAATAACTTGATACAACTGGACTGAAACCTTGGCAGGGGACTGGTATTGCACTGCCATGAACTGTGGAGCTCACAACTATGCCAGCAGATCAAGTTGCTACAAATGTGGTGCATTGAAAGATGGTTACTCTTGTAGATTTGGGGGAAACGTGGATGGCTTGGGAGGATATGGTTCTGATTGCAATTACCCCCCAGGGTGGAAAACTGGTGACTGGATTTGCACTAGGTCCGTTCACATTATCATCAGATTCTATATTCTTTTAACCATGTTATTAATGTGAAGTATTCACCGATTTTGTCGATGATTAATCTCCGCCAAAGAACTTAGTTGACCATCTTTAATAGAGTCTCTTCTTTTAACCACGTTTTTTCTATCCACAACTCGAACCCGAGACTTTGCTTAAAGGAACCAAGCTTAGTTCCACTCAGAGCAACGACTTGGTTATCATCATATACTTTGAGAACTAAAATAGTGTCCTTTCTACTAGTTCAATTTTCTTTGCTCAATAACCCTACATTCTGTTGCCAAATCTTACTATCATAAAAGCTGAACATGCAACCATGTTTACCCTCAAACTCCTCCTTTTTTTCAACCTAGAGAGATAGTGGGAGTTGTACCCAGCCTTGCATATGACAATACATTGATCACATGAAAAAAGGGAGAGTAAGGATCATGTGCCCATGACAATAATTGAGAAAGAATAATAAAAATGGTGGTCATTGGTCAACACAAAATAAATCAGCTTATTATATTACACAACAAGAAATGTGAAATACATTGGAATATTTTTTTTCTCACTTTATTTTCTTTATTTCTGTGTATCAGAATTGGCTGTGGAATGCATAACTATGCCAGCAGGACAGAATGCTTCAAGTGCAAAACACCAAGAAATTTTTGTGAGAATAGGTTTATCCTTCATTAAGTTTTCTATGTAATTATTTGAAAACTTTTGAGATGTTCGTAGCAATAGCATATCCATGACACGTTTATTACTTCTATTCCAGGTAACGCAGACTAAGAGACGAAATTTCAACCACTGACTTTCTTCTTTCACATCTTTAGAAACTTGTTTTTCATAGTTACGGCCTAGAGTAATCATGGACGAAGGTCCTTTCTTAGAATCACGGCCATGCTTTGGAAAGGGTTTCCTTTCCTTGTTTACTGCTAGATGTTTTGAAAAGAAAGTTATGAAACCCATATATATTATCAGTTAGTCTTTATTTATTTATTACCTAGATGAGATAATTAAGCTTTATAACCTGATAAAACTTGGACATTCCACTTTGAGTCATAAGGTGGCATGGTTTTGTGGCTGGGGGGAGGGGCGCAGGGGTTGAAGTGATAAGGAGGTTATGAGTTTGAATCTCTCGTTAATATTAATCGTTAACATTTACCTATTAAAAAAAAAACTTAACATTCCACTATATCCATTGTTTGCTTCCCCAACTGCACATGAATGCTTGCCTTTGTATGTCACAAACAAAGGTAGAGAATGTGAGAGACAGAGGGAAAGGATTGAGGAAGAGAGAGAATGTGTGCTGGTAGGGAACAGTTATATTACATGACTCCATTCTTTCTTTGAAATAAACTTATCCTTAAATATTTATAGAAAAATAAATAAATTTTCTCCTAAACTAAAATCAACTTATATGTTTAATTTTTAGAAATTCTTCATTTAATTTTTTATAAGCTAAACTGCATAAGTTAATTTTAATTTATAAGAAAAACTCAATTTATTATAATTTCTTATTTTTTTCTTCTAAAATTATTTATGAAAAAGATTGACTAAAATAAAACAGTACTTTAGTCTTATCATAGAAGAATACAGACCCATGTAGTGGATCACCATACGCAATACGTTCAACATCGCTACTCAAAATTACATGCAAAATCAAAACGAGCAAAAATTCAAGTGGGCAGTGTCCTTCAAAAGCAAGGAAAATATTAAGCCTGAAAGTAACTAAATGGATAAGAACAATCCACTATTGAAAAGTAGAGAAGCTCTCCAAGTCAAACATGAAAATAATTCTTTCACTGATTATTTATTTTTATTTTTATTTTTTTGTGGAGAATGAGTACATTCACGATTCCTTGTTGTGATCCAAAATTAGGAAGAAAACATTCATTATCATTTTATGTTCCTCCCTTTATTGACTCAATAATTGCAATTTCATGTTAATGTTGTGAGCCAGATGGCACGTAGGTGTTCTTTCTTTTTAACTGTTCCCTGTTACTTGGCTTTCAAAATATTCTGAGGTCGTGCATGTTATGCTTTGAAGATGTTAAGCAAGGACCCCCCACTTTTAGTGAACTAGTTCCCCCGCATAGTGCAGGACCATTTATGTCCAGTATTTCGTTTCTGGCTATCCATAACAAAGAGATGCTAAATTTTGGAAGAATGGATCTTAATATTATACTATATATTATTGTTATATTTATACAATGATGTATAGTAGTGAGAAAACAACAATCAATCACATGGATCAACTGACATAAATTGTTACCGTTTAACCAAAAGTTTTCAAATTTGAGTTCTGTGATGTAATTATATTAAATATTTAGAGGGAGAGTTTTGGTGCCTACAATATTTTTATCTACAATATTTTTATCTATTGTCTTGAATGGAAGATACATCTCATTTAAAAAAAATTAAACTAAAATATATTTTTGATCCCTAATAAATATATATGAATTTTATGTTTGTTCTTTCATTTTTTTTTTTTTTTCATTGAGTCTCAAATAAAATGACAATATTTTTGGATCCTTTGTACTATTTTTTAGTCCCTGATAATTTAGAGAATTTTGTGCTTATTCCTTGGTAATAAAAAATCATAATGAAAAGAATTAGGAAATTAGGGAACAAATGAAAAAAAAAATATCAAAGGATCAAAACCAAAAACATAATTTTTGTTTTATCAGGGAACGAAAATGAAAAAAATAATATTAGAAACAAAAATAAACTTTGAGAATTTATTAGAAATAACAATCATATTTTAGAAATAAAATAATAGTTAAAAAAATAGACAAAATTACTTTTTTTAAATGGAATTTCTTTTTCACCATAGTGCCTATTAAATGATTAATTGGAGTAACATATTTATGTCAAATGAGAGCAGGCACACCTAATTGGGTAGCAATTAGGTCTTAATTATACCATTCACATGCACGATAAATTGAATAGTAAATATCATTTGTTTAATTAATTATTACAATTAAATTAATAATTTTAAAATTAATATATTTAATAATTCAAAAAATTCATCCTTATAATTAATTATTGTTCATTCATAAATAAATAATTCAATATTCTCTCATTTAAATAACATTGATAATCAATTATTAGAGTCATTAAGAAACATAAGTTTTAACATTATACAAGATAGTACTATTAGATATAATAAAAAGGAAAATACAATTGAACAAGATAAATATACAATCATAAAAAAGAGTGTAAACAGATATGATAATATAATTAAACCGATGTTGTATCTAATAACATTGAAATTCAACATCAATATTGTGTTTACATGTTAACATCAGTTAGATAAAACATATTTTGGTATACATTTATAGTGATATTTTATCAGATTTTTACATCGATTTTGGTCTAAACCAATGTAAACAGTAGTTGTTAACATTAGTTTTCTCATAAACTGATGCGGAGTACCAAATTTCTACATTTATTTTAGCCTTAATCGATGTTGAATAACTACTTTCTACATCGGTTTGAGTCAAAATCAATGTCAATTGTCCAGTTTTTTATTAAAAAATCTATTTTTACAATAAACTAAACATGTAATTCAAAATATAATCAGACCGAAGCAGTTTCAATGATACAATAGATATTTATTATGGAATTAGTAATACATTTACAAACAATTTCATGATAACAATTGATGCAAATCATGTTTACAATTCTAGTCCAAATAGAAACATTTATAAAATGCAAGTGAAACTATTCTAAACATTCAATGCTCTATTTTAAGTCCTAGAAAATATCTTCACTATCTTCGAATTGCTTCAAGTTCACTCAATTCCAATGGTGTTGGATCCCTAAAACTCTACAACATACAATAATTATAAATTAATTCACATTATATAATTGAAAGTGTAATAAATTAAATGAATCTTTTTTCTAGCAATCAAACAACTATAGTACCCAGTGTTATCAAACCCGGTTCGGACTGGTTGGACCATGACCCGGTGGCCTAACCAGGACGATTCTGCTTTCGGACCGGTTACGCAGTTGACCCAGGTTGACCCGGTGGGGTCAATCACTAGATCCCGGTTGGACTGGTCCGATGGGTTTTTTAAAAAAAATTGAAAAATTGAAAAAAATTGGATTTTTTTAAGTTGGATTTTGTAGTATGGATGGACTTTTCTTACTCAAATACTGTTAGTTATATACTATATATATAATTTTGAATTTTTAATATGTATCGGGTCAAACCGGCTCAATTACTGGTCCACCGGTTGGACAACTAACCCACTGGACCATTACCTCGACCAAGTCAATGACCGAACCAAATTTCACAACTATAATAGTACCTTATTCCAACCATCACTACTAGAAAAATAACATTCCACATCGATTTTTTTGGACTTTCAACATCGATTTTTAACCAATGTTAAAACCCTCGACGTTGAAAGTATCAATTTTAATATCGATTTTTAAAACCGGTGTTAACATACCTACACAACACTGGTTTTCTTAAAAACCGATATCGCCTAATAAGAAATTAACGAGAAAAAAAATTGTAAAATTAGTAAAATCAACATCGATTTTACTAAAAATCGATGTTGATTTACGAAATACAACATCGGTTTTTACAAAAATCGATGTTGAATTATGCAAAACAACATCTGTTTTTATAAAAATCGATGTTGATTTTTGTAATTTTTTTTTAATATAATGTATGTTTTTTTTTTAATATTACACAAATTAAACTTGCAAATTTAAACAGACCAATCCAAACAGTTTCACAGTACAATAAAAATCATGCATGAATTATAAGGAAAATAATGTTAATACATAAAATCATTTCCTATAACCGATTGTAGTTAAACTATTTATACAATTGTTAAAATTCCTTAACCACCTAGTGTTTCATTTCTAACTCTAAGATAAAATGTTGCCCACTGAATCCGAATTGTCTTCAATCTCTCTTATTCCAATAGTCTTGGATCAATAAAATGTTGCATGATATAATAAAACATAACTTAATAAGTATAAATAAAAAAGTATAACAAATAAAATTAGTTTTGAAGTAAACAATTATCATCTCCCAATTATCTTTGAAACCTCCTTGTACTATCATTGACATCCAATGCTTGACATAATAGTCACACGCAATGCTTCCTCTTTGCTTATTACACAAAATTCAAAAACATATTCAAAGTTAACCGGAAATTAATGTACATAGTAACAAATGTAATTTTGAAGACATCAATCATTGTTTAAATCACTTACTTTAAATGCAATCCATTTAGTAGTAGCCTTGGATTTAGTTCCTTAAATATCGTTGAGTCCTTTCAAAGCATTGGTTAAGAGAAACACGCTTGCATATTGTACAATTAACATATTGATGTGTTACAAATAATAAAGTAAATGTCTTAGAAATTACAATTGACCTGTTAATAATTCCTTTCAAGTAGTTATCGGGCTTATTGTGCAATGAATAGAACCACACGACAACAATGTCCTTAGGACATATAACGACCAATTGCCAATGTGCAATGCATTGGAGAACACTAAGTTATTATAGTGCATATATTATTTAAATTGATTTGTACAGTTTTACTTACCCATTCAAGTAGGATCCTAGGTAGACATGTTTTTGTGAACTCTGCATCTATTTCTTAATATAACCTTCAGATTCAAATTGCGATTGCCCAGATCTCTGTATGGATTGTGGCTCCAGGAATCAATTCACAGAGGCATTATCCGATTGTAGACTTAAGTCACTCATATGCTTATTGTTTTTAAAATAAAGTAAATTATGCATCAATTTAAAACAATTAGTTATGTAATGGACTGTAATGTAAAGTGACTTACATAATCCACATTTGTAAAACTGAGATTTTGAGATATTGACCACTGTGTATTATTTCAGAAATATCTCCATGCTTTATGTACTAGGGGAAGTCCTCATTATACACCACAAACACAATAGTATCCCACGACACCTACATAGGCCTAAGGAAAAAGTTGCGGGATCGTCAATGTGATCTAGTATATAGTGGATCCTCATCAGGTTTTGGCTTATGTATAGGTTTTACTGGTCCCTCAGGTCCATGTTTATCCTACACAATTAATAAACATAAGTCAATGACATTCTACACAATTAATATTTTGAATCTTTCTAAGGACAATGACTAAAAAAATTAAAAAGACTTTGTTAATTAAGTTTGATTTTATAATTCTATATTGTCACCCTGACCTATATATATATATATATATATATATATTACTTAATATTTATATATTATTGTTAGTAATTAATGGTGCCATGTAAGATAAAAATATGTTAACACATTAAATAAAATTTTAATTAGCACTTGGGTATATGAATATATCAATTTAGATTGTACATTTGCAAGCTTCTTATGACTAAATGCATATTCTTTCACAAAAACCTTTGCGACCTGAAATTAAGCATAAGTTCAAAATTTAATGATTCTAGATAATAATCCAATAATAATTGTCAAACCTATATTATATTATAGTTTTATTTCATTACATAATTTTATACACCTCAACTGGGATAATCTCATAAATACGATAAGACATGAAAAACTCAGTTTCCTCAAGTGATCTATATTGAAACTTTCTAAGATAAAGCAAAAGCAAACATTAGATGCCCACTACTACCTTATGCAATAAAGAGAAAAATTGACCTTCAAATAGTGAAGAAATTGCAATTCTTCAGGAATAAGGAAAGAAAAGCATTTCTTTTTCCACCTTCCCCACGAGCTGTTCTATCAACCCTATGGATATATTCCTGGAATCAGTATAATCACATGTTATCTTGTGTATTGATGTATAAGACGACAAAGAAACAAATGAAAAAACAATAATAACCAATAACCATTAATAAAGAATAGGAAGCACATTTGGTTCATCAGGTGGATCAAAGTGCACAATCCAGTCCTGCAAAGAAAAATAAGGAAAAAATGTGATAAAATGTTTACATACCCTTTATTGATTTCTAATTCACATAAATGATTTCCAGCCCTATTCTATTGTTAAGCCTTCAAGTTGAACTGTGTTACTGTCATTACATATTAGAACCAACACAAATGATTTCTTAAACTTTGAAAAACACATAACAGTTTCCCTCCAAATATTTCTTAGATTAGTCACCATTTATTCTTAGACTGTCAGATAGAAAATATTGGCGCTATCACTTTTTACAAGTTTAACAACAAGCAATTGTTGGCATTCACACTCAATAAACTCACTATGAGGTATTATGGTCGGTATCTAATCCCACACAGTGGTGCAGAGGAGCAAAAATGATAAGAGAACACTTAAGATCGTATTGAAAATAGGTATAGAAAAAAGAACTTGACCCTAACCGCGACCTGCTGATAGAACCAAAGTTATCAAAAGGAGCGTGACAACGATCTGTCGGTAGAACCAACAATATCTAGTTCTTAACCAAGAACAAAGGAAAAGCTCTCACAAGTTAGAAAAATTCTCAAATTTCATTAATCTTCAAATTTTGCATTTAGAGAGTACAAGAATTGCCTATTTATAGGCTAATCTTGAAATTCTATAATAAATTTCCACTAATATGAATTTACCAAATACATTGATAATTGCATGCCACTAAATGAAAATAATGACAATAAACATGAGAATAAATTACTACGAGCCACTAAATGACATGGACCATTCTAGAAAGCATTCAGTTAGGCTAAGAGAAAATGAAAAGTCACCATAAAATTCAGCCCAAAAAATAGTACAAAAATTACAAATAAAATGTCAAAAATTGGACTTAATTATTATCTAATCAGCCCAATATTAATAGTCTACCAAAATTGATCAACTTAGCCCGTGGATGCTTCTTGACTTGTAAATTGGGCTTCCCAAAGTGATTCTTCAAGTTGGCCTCAAAGCATCTTCATAAATTTGTAGGAAAGTGACCCAATTATGTGTAGTCCTTAATTCACATTGGTCTTCTTTCTCTTTGATCTTTAGAATCAAGCCTTGCAATGCATGATTCATGCTCTTAGTCTTGGACCTTGTCATAGGACCTCCAATCCCATGTAAAGGATCATTACATGGGCTGGTTGCACCTCTATCAAAAAGTAAAAGCCATAGCACCAGAAATAGACCACTCATGCAAAAACAGAAGTTGAAAACCACCTTCCACAACTTTACAACTTATTGATGGAGAAAACAAAATATTCATATGTTTGTTAAAAAATATTAAATGGGATTTGAACCTTCCTTAACAAGGTCACCTTCAGTCTATATTTGTTTCTTTTTACACCTTTAAAAATATATTTTTTGGGTTGCACCATAAACTATCATTCATTTTCATTAACATCTCAAAAGACACTCTCATTTAGAAACCTATTTATTGTTAATTATTTGTCCAACCTAGTTTTTTCTTAAATGATATTGTAATACTTATTGCATTAGCATTTGGTGTTTTACAAATAACTAATCCCATCCAAAAAAGCAGCAACACATTTGGAGTGTTGGACATGACACAATTTCATGATTGTATTAAAATTTCATAACCTTACATCATTACAAGGGGGGAGGGGGAGGAGAAAATAGAAACCCATTGCAAAAGTTTTGTATACCTTTGGAAGTATATTAATAATCTGCTTCATCTCCTCCTCAAAGCTTGCTTCCAATATCCTGTTAGCTTCATCAATCATGAGGCACTGCAAAATCAAGCAAGAACTCAGACCTCGGAGTAAGAAGGATAACCAAGACATAGACTTACATATGCATGCATCTACTAATATTTTAGATACAAGAAGATACATCGCTCCAAAATGAAAAAAAAAAAACAAAAAATGTGTCAGTAAAACCATTCAGACCAAAGTTTTTTTTAATGGTTTTCCTGAAAATTTTCTTGCCTTTTAATCAGAATTCAAAACATCTTCCAATTTATCTGCTTTTCTCACTCAAGTCTATATCAGTCTTCTCACATCATCTTCAGCAAGTTTCAGTCTTCTCAACAGGTACTACTCCAAGGAATTAAACAAATGTAAAGTGTAAACTACAAGGTCCAAAGCCAATACTATGCATAAGAAAATAACCTCATGTAGTTCTTTGGATCAACTTACTTTGAGGAAATTTCACATTGTTTTAGAAAAATAAGCTATTGCATTCCAAAATTGTATATCATTATATATATTTTTTTTAATTTTCTTTACCTTGTTGGAAATATAGGGTGGAAAAGAAAGAAAATAGAACACATAAAATTTAAAATCTTGGAAGGTAAAGATGGGGGTGTTCCTTCAGTTAAATCAAATTAGACATGAAATTTATCTCAGTTAATGACACCTTAAACTCATGTACAGTTATTACTTGTCTATGGATAGGGAGGGGGAGAATATTTATATACATGACTAGAGGCATAGATATGAAACCTTTTCTCATGGTGGAAACAAAAATTTACATTTGGCTTTCTTAAATTGTGAGGCAAGAAATTACCCTGCATAAAATTTAACTTCTAGAAAGAAGTAACTGCAACATAATGATGCTACTTGACTTCAAACAATCTTCTAATTATTGAATATAAGAAGCAAATAAAATTATCAGAGATAAAACAATCTCATATCATGGTATTTGATGAGAATGAGCCTTATATATATATATATATATATATATATATATATATTCTCATGCTTCCTCCTTCCTGCAAAGATCTTGTTTGGTTTTACATATAATCCAAAGTACGACAGTAAAGGCAACAATATTTAAATTAAGATAAATATTATCTACAAAATATAGAGAAACAAGATCAAATACAAGTGAGTCTTAGTCAAACAATATAACATCACATGGTTATAGGCACAACATATATACGTGAAAACAATATGAATACACTCAAATACCAACAGGGAGGGTGATATAAACTTGACCTTTTAAAAATTTTAATAAATCAGAGTTTAAGGATCTTTATCACTTTTAAAACCAATAAGACTTCAATTCAATAAAACTACTCAGTCCAAGGAATCAATAACAAAAATCTGCACTTGTTGAGTAATGAAGAAATCACAATAGTTAAGAGATCAAGATAGCAAGAAGATATAGAACAATAGAAAGTAACACAAACACATATACTGGCTCACTTCTCAAGAGAAGCTACATCCAGTTCTTCTAATCAAACTAGATTAGAGTTCCACTAATTCAAAGGTGTTCTTTACAAGCAATGACAAGTGATCTTCATTATCAACCCTAGACAAAGAATCAGAGTTCTAACACCCTATTAGAAATCAAATCACAAAGAATCTAAGAATTCTACTCAGATCTTTACCCCTAGAGAACACTACTCTATAAAGCTTGAAAGAAACTATTTGAACTTAGATTTACAACAGAAATTTGAAACACAGAAAAAATCTAAAAATAAGATTCAAGAGAGACACAACTTGTTATCCTTAATGGATGAATGAAATGCACAAATGAAGTTACCAATTAGATCTAGGTTACATGAATGTTAAAACTCAGAATTTGTTCTCTTGAACTTATTCTCTAAATCTTGCCTTAACTCATTTTCAACTAAGAAGCAAAATGATCTTTTGATTTTTAAGCAAGAAATCTAATACTCAGAAAAATGTTTCTTGGACCTATGAGAGCTTTAGCTTGTGTTGGGTATTTCACAAATTCATAAGATTGATTCTTTTCAAAGTTTCAAACCGAACAACTTTAAATATAAAACAAAATTAACTGCATGTAATCGATTAATACAATATGTAATCGATTATTTCACATTATATAGTCGATTAATATGCCAATTAATCGATTAAAATGTTCTTGAGCAGTTCTGGAAAGCTTTGATGAACAAAGTAATTGATTAATCTAAGACGTAATCGATTATAGCAGACAGACTTTGTTAAAAAATAAGCTTCAATAATTGGTTACAGAAGAACGATAATTGATTAAGATAGACATGCTTAATGAATGAAATGAACTATGTAGTCGATTACACTTGGCTCGTAATCGATTAAGACAGACATGCTTAATGTATGAAATGAACTATGTAATCAATTATATTTGGCTCGTAATCGATTAAAGTGTTCTATATGACTTTTATGAAATATCCTTTGCTTTATGGATGTCCTGTGCTTGGCTGGAGATTCAGGGTGTGCTAACATAGTTGGGATCGCTTTAATCCCCATCCATCAGGCCTCATTCTTTCTTTAGCCTTAAAAACAAAATTATAATGATGGTTTAAGGGTGGACGTTTGCACACTTTGATTACCAATGCATTCAGTCATGTAGATACCTAACAAATAGTTTCCAACATGATTGGACTCTACTTCTTTGGAATGAATGTAAGTTGCTATTATTGTTTGCTTGATTTTGCTGATGCAAAGGTGCAAAGAGCAACTTTCGGTGCTCTGCGAACCCTGGATTTTACAATTGTCAGGTTTATTGATACCTTTGGTACCCATACATTTGTTGGTATGAAAATGGGTGGAAATGATGTAATATATTTGAAGCTGCAGCACTCATCAACTCTCCAACCTGCTGATGTTCAAAAAAAATTGTAAGAGATGGTAGATAAGAGGTTTCTAGATGCCAATGGCAACTATAGCATTGCTTCTGATCACTTTTTCCCAAATGGCCAGGTTTGTGAAGAATTTTGAGCTCAGGGATCAATCATTATTTATGCTGCTATGTATATATTTTACTATTTCATGAAAACATGAGAATATGGTTTCTTAAGATTGGATGGTTATGAGATTTGATTGAGTCTTTAACTGTATTTTGCTTTGATAGTTTAATGCATTTAATGTCATACTAAAGCTCACTGCCCCATATATATTTTGATTAAACATTGTCAGAACCAAAGAAAGAATATTTGCATGAACTATGCGGTAAACATTGTTAGAGCAAAAGAAACATTGTCTTAATTGCTAGATATTCAATTATTTTTATCATGTTACTCTTTTCTTTTCAATTTTATTTGGTTAATTTGGTTGTGTTTCTGCTGTTCCCGCTCCCCACTGTTAGGAGATCTTGGGGTTATTAGTCTTATTGTCCAAATTAAAGGCTTCGTGGGCTTGTACTAGTATTACTAGGACTGGATGTAAATTTATTTGTAAATAGGAGTATTACTAGTCTTATTTGCCATCTTTTTGTATGTTATAGAATTCTTTTGTCACATGAGGCGCTGCACAAACTTGGAATTCCCCAACCCATTCAAATCTTGTAGGTAGCTAAATTACTCCTAGGTTGATTCTTTTTCTAAATAATAACCATTAGGATCATAGATATATATGAAATAAATACTTTGTACTACTTGTTTCCCTAGCTTAGTTTAGTTAATGAAAGCCTAAGTTTGCGCAATCCAATTTAGTCCATATATGGAAATAAATACTTTGTACTACTTGTTTCTTTGTCAGGATAACGATTGTTGCCACTGGATGATAATGGCTGATCCAACTTACCGGTTCCTCTATCCCTCATCTTGGCCAGAACTAGATACTCTCTCTTCCCTTCTTTCAGTGACTTTATTTTATTTTATTTATTTTCTATTTTTATGCTTGCAGTTGCTTCAATGTGCCTTGTTTAGTAACCTTCTTTGTTTATCTTTTTTTTTTTTTTTACATATAAACAAAGACGATTTTAATGATTCTAATTAGTAACTTATATTTAAAATAAAGGATAAAATAAGAAATAACTTTTTACATATAAACAAAGACGATTTTGGCTTAAAATTGTCTTTGTTTATCTTTATTTATTTATTTTACATATAAACAAAGACGGAACCGTCTTTTTGATATACAAATACGGTTTTGGCTTAAAACCGTCTTTAGTTATCTTTATTTTTATTTTTTTTACATATAAACAAAGACGGTTTAAAACCAAACCGTCTTTGTATGTTTATATACAAAGACGGTTTTGACTTAAAACCATTTTTGTTTATCTTTTTTTTTTACATATAAACAAAGATGATTTTAAGAAAAAAACGTCTTTGTATATAAAACATACAAAGACAATTTTGACTTAAAATCGTCTTTGTTTATCTTTTTTTCTTTTTACATATAAACAACGATGACTTTAAGCCAAAACCCTCTTTGTATGTTGATATACAATGACGGTTTTGGCTTAAAATCGTCTTTGTTATTTATCTTTTTTTTTTACATATAAACAAAGACGGTTTTAAGCCAAAATCCTCTTTGTATGTTTATATACAAAGACGGTTTTGACTCAAAATTATCTTTATTTATCTTTATTTTTTTAACATATAAATAAAGACGGTTTTAAGCCAAAACTGTTTTTGTATGTTTATATACAAAGACGATTTTGGCTTAAAATCGTCTTTGTTTATCTTTATTATTTTTTTACATATAAACAAAGATGATTTTTAAGCCAAAACCGTCTTTGTATATATATATATATATACACACACACACACAAAGACGGTTTTGGCTTAAAAACCGTCTTTGTAGGCATGTAAAAAAAAAGAGTGATCAACGAAGATGGTTTTGTGTCAAATCCATCTTTGTATATATACATACAAAGACGGTTTTGGATAAAAACCGTCTTCGAAAGTATGTAAAAAAAACACGGTTAACAAAGACAGTTTTTACAACCGTCATCGAATGTCATTGTTTTCGATGACACGCGCAACAAAGACGGTTCTACAACCATTGCCTGTTTTGTAGTTGTGTGAATGGATTTGTTTACTAGTCTATAGTGCAGTGAGTTTTGTCTAACAAATCTGGGTTGGATTTAGAATCCCAAGTGGAAACAAAATGGTTAGAATTTTGTTATGGAAAATTTGACACTGAAATAATTCTGGTAGAAAATGGAAAGATATTTTATGGAATTAACTAATTCTGGTAGAAAATGGAAAGATATTTTATGGAATTAACTGGAGAAAGAATTGGTTAAACTCTTGAATTACCAAAAGTTTTATTTTCTCGAAACTGAGTACTTGGGTGTGAAAAAATAGCCACAGCATGGAGAAAAATACAGTTACCTAGGCATTTTTATGGCTTAGGTTCAGGTCCTGTATGTGCATAAGATTCAATTTTCTAAAAAAAACCACCTTCACATGTGTGATCATGAGGTTTAGCTTTAGCAATTATCTGAAGGAGATAGCATCACTCGTGTGTCAAGCCACCAACTAGCAAGCTCCTTATTCGAAAACCAAAGGAATGAATGACATTTGCAAATTGCTGTTGTAGTTAAAATAATATAACTCCTAAGTTAATCTTAAGTTTGGTTATGTAAATTCTGTACAGATATATTAATTAAGATTAAAATGGAGAGGGAGGACAAATGGGGGGTAAGATCAAAATATAAAACCAAGGGAAGCAAAATCAACTTAAAAAATTCCAAAGGTGACCTTACCATCTTGTCATCACCTGCGTAAATGTACAAGAAACACGTCTGTAAAAAGTGTCATGCATGTCATGAAGTGTATATCTTGATAAATTTTCCCGCTTTGAAGAAAATTTTCCAGGCAGAGTCATGTTTGGCAAAAATTGAAAATCTATACTTACTTTACCATAACGTGTTCACCAAACTTCAAGGCATCAATGGCTTATTACAAGAAGTTTGAAGCCTTTGATTTGTTAGAAGCAAAGACAAGACAAAAAAATATGGGAAACTGAAGAAGTAGGAGCTCCCTTCAGTCCAAAACCGCAGGAAGAAGTTCATCCTTGAAGCTTTGGGCTGCAAGGAACTCCCATTTCTGCATCTTTCACAACTCCAATAGATGTGACGAAAAAGAGTGTGAACAGGCTCTTTATACAAAACTTTTTCCTTAGCTTTGGTTCAATTAATGGACTAAAGAAGTCAGTTTTGTTCAATTCAATTTCTAACATCTACTACCATAAAATAAAGTTACATAAAAGAAAATGAAGTGTACGCATTTATAACTGTGAAGTTACCATTATAACTCACAAAACACTACGAAGTGCCTCCTTTTTGACAATTTGTGCTTTCATTGTCCCTCAAGGGGGAGATTTTAGACGTGAAAGTAGCATCTAGCCCCCATATAGACATAGCTGGAAAATGGTTCATGACTCATTTCAAAGTAAACCCCCTCCTCCTAACTACAAAAGTGGAACATAAATGCTTTGTAACAACACTTTTTATTTCAAAGAGAAAGAGAATGCGAAAGGCAACAAAACACTATCCTATATATGCGTGTCCATTTAACAAGAACTAACAACATTCTCATAAAGGAATATAAATTACAACATTTGTTAGTGTCATTTCACTTTTCTTTTTCCCCTTAGAGGCATATTGAGTTCCTATGAGGTTGTGCTTTTCCCACTATTTTTATTTGGTGGTCCCTTCTTGGCCTCTGAGAATTTTGCTGCATATATCTACTAGTCACTGCAAGGATTCTGAAAAATCTCTTTAGTTTGATGAAAATTAATGTTTTGGTTTGTGTCCAAACAAATGAGTTGAGATGGGATGGCGTCCCTACCATCTTTCCTTTTTTGACCACATGATAGGAACTGCATTTTATTTCCAACAAACTTTTGTGCCCCTTATTTAACCCCCTACTTTTTCAATGACTTTGATTCCTTTCTCCTAAGCTCTTTGAAATTTTGCCACAGAATGGTTCACTTGGAAATAAATCTGTAGCAAACTCTTGGAAGCTACCCTGATCATTTCTTCTGTCACTCCACGATGCACTCAAGTTTTTTTGATGGCTTAAAAGCTTATTTGATTAAATTAGACTCATAAAGAAACTTATTTTAATAATTTGCAATATTTTATAAGATGCATTTTTTTAAGAACCTGCGTCATGTACTGATTTTATTTTTTTTCTTTCTAAACAACATGTATTCTCTAGTGAGACAATCTTTCATCAAGTATAATAAGATTATTATGGATGATAAAGTTTTTCTTTTAAGTATTTAACACAGTTGCATATTTAGGACTCAAATCCAAGACCTTTGTTAAGTTGAAACAATTTCATTTAAGTCGATTCACACATTTGGTGGTATTTCATGTAAAGTTTGAACTTATAAACCTTTTTTCATTTTTTATATATCCTTACTATTTCTTTATTTATGTCATTTTGGCCACTCATTAACTTGTTCAATAACAAATTTTACTAAATATTATAAATTCAATTAGTTAAAAATTCCCAGCCTTTCAACTTTCTATTAGTTTTTTTCAAAAAAAAAATTGGGCTAACTTTTCAATTTTTAATTGTATACTAATTTTGTCAAATACACATTTAAAAATATTCATATTTAAGTTTCTTTTATCTTTTTGGAATTTTTCTTATGGTTGTGTATTTCAATTTAATTTTTTAAGTTTTATGTTAAAAATTATTGATATGAAAAATAACTTCTTATTTCTCTTATTTTAAAGTTGAGAATTACTGACTAGGAGAAAATAGTATAAGATAAAAATAAATAAAATTTCTTTAATAAGTTAAAATTTGTTTACATAAATTTAAAAGTTCAATAACAGTGTACTAATAATGTATAATTTTTAAGTTAGTTATTGTAAAAGTAAAAAAATTTACCGTACATGATTTATAATTGAATGATACTATAAAATTATTTTACACTATCAATACATAATTGTTTTCTCTGGTTAAAATCAATTTTTAAAGAAGTTAAATTGAAAAACTTCTATAAAAGTTGAATAACAATTTTTTGTGTGTATATATCACATGTATCCTCCACTAATGACAATCCTGTTTGTATAACAATTTGATTTTGACTTACATGAAAAACTTAATTTTAGCTTTTTATTTTCTCTTTCTATTATTATTTTTCAGAAATTAGTTTATTTTAACAAGACAAATGTCTTTAACCTAAGGGTTTGACGCACTGGTATAATGCTTAACTGTCTTTACATGTGTGTGCTTAACTGTCTTTACATGTGTGGGAACGATTTATGTAGTGATCCGACTTGTGTTAGATCTCACCACGTGCAAAATTCCTTTGAGCTAGTGACTTGGGATCTCCTTCCATCAAAGAGGGCAAAAGAAAGACTTTCATAAAAAATTCTTGTAGAGTAGAGAATGAAGTTTTCATTTCGTACATCATGAATTAGTAACTGTATCCAATGCCCAAAAATTAAAATTGTTTCAATTTTTTTATCTTTTTGGAATGAAATATTTAGTTAATCCTTATGAATAAGATCAAACTTTATTTTGTGGTATTTACATAAAATTCATCTTTCTCATTCTTAACCAAGTCCTGACATGACTTAATTGATCCATGATTTATGTTTTTGTTTTTTTTATTTTTTTTTTGTTTCAAGAGATATATTCATCAATTTTGATTTTTTTCGATCAAATTGTATGAATTCATAGATCTATGTATCTATATAAATCTTGTTCATGGATTAACAAAAATATGCAAAAGTTTTATTTGTCTTGTCATTCCATGAGTCTCTTCTTTTTTGCATATGGTATCGACGCTACCTTTAACACCATCCACTAATTTGAAAGTCATATTTCGATCAAGGACGTTAATAATTACTTACTTTAAAGAAAGGCAAATCCCAACGCTTCTTTAAATCTTCACTGCGTGGTCATTTGATTCTCCTGACTTTCAATAGCTTCTAGGCTTTAACTTTTGAAGGTCTTTCTCCTTTCCGTACATAGGTTCATGGGCGAAAGAGGAAAATTTTGCACATAAAATAACACGTAAGTAAATTAACATTATTTGTATGCAGAAAACCATGACGTGCTTGAAGGCGTGCTTGCTAAAATTGGAAAATTGGAGATAGGGAAAAAGAAACGAAAATGACAACAATGAATAATCGAACAATTGTACTTGCTAGAATTGAAATTTGGAAGTAGAATAAAATATAAAGAGAATTATTTATCATGGGGTAGGTTTTTTTACCCCCAATATATAGGAATGTAAGTAGTGATTGCATGATGATGTCTAGCTCCCTTAGCCTATATAACTTGATCAACCGATTACCATGCTTAATTTTGCCTTATGCATAATCAAATATGTTTTTATGATAAATTATCAACGCGTAGCTGGTTTAAGTATTACATGCCTGATTTTCTTTAAAAATGTTTTATGTTAGGATTTGTGTAAGGAAAAAAATATTATTAAGATAACTAATTTTACCATAGTTTCACTATTATAAAAATATGTTTTTAACATCATTTTAATATTATATTTATTAAAATCGATGTTAAACAAAATATGATGATATATTTATAAATAAATTGAGTTTCTTAATATTGATTTTTAAAAACTGATATTATGTGATGATGTTAATATTGATTTTTATAAAAATCGATATTATTTGATATTTGTTAATATTAATTTTTAAAAAATTAATATTGTGTGTACTAATGTTAACCCCTGTTTTTATAAAAAAAATGATGTTATTTGATGGTTGTTATCATTGATATTTATACAAACCATGTTGTGCTGGAATTTTCTCGTGGCTCCACTACTACAAAATAGGTTTTTTACATCGGTTCTACAACGCATTCGACGTCGGTTTTTCAACGTTCTTTGTAGCCAGCATTGTTGAAATGTAAGACTTTCGACGTCGGTTATTGAACCATATTAGAATGTCCCGTTCTAAGACGGTTCTTATCGTACAACCGTCTTAGAATTCGTCTTAGAATTATTATTTTTACATCATTCTAAGACGATTATTAGAAAGAACCGTCTTAGAATGTCTTTTTTAAATAAAAAATAGAGAATTCTAAAATGATTATTTTACAAAAATCGTCTTAAAATACTTTTTTAAAAAAATTAAAAATTTCCAACATGTAAATTATTACATTATACACAATTGAGAACACAACGAAGCTATAGAAGATACTCTTATTCCATAAATTGTGATAAAATTATCAAACAATTAACAAATAAATAGTTAAATCAGTAAACATGTATCTCTTTTTCATGCTGATTGAGAATTTTTGCTGCACCAAGAAGCATAGTGATTGTCTTGGTTTTGGGGCCTAAAAGTAATAATACACTCCTATATTAACAAATAAATTCAGCAAAACAAGTACCAATAGACAACAGATTCTCATAGTTTAATTATATAGGTTCATTATTCATGCATTTGACTAAATAAAATTTACAATAATAAGCATTCGTGATAATTGAGTTTGTGTCCACCACCATGCATGTCACCTTCTAGTACTCCCATAAGCTTGAATAAACAACCACAATTATGCAAAAATGCTTAGCTTGTCTTACAATATAAAACATGTTCAAACATATTGTCTTAAGTATGTAAAATTACAATACTATTAGAAAATGTAGCACATATTTGATGCACCTTAAAGACGTACTTCAAAACTGAAAAATCCATCACCCTTATTCTTTTGTGAGTAAATTTGTTCAAGTAACCAGAAAAATTAAATGAAAGTACTTTAGAAATTACTTTTATTTTTACATGACCTTTTGTCTTATCCTAGAATAAATATATTTTTAATTTTAAAATATTATTACTTAATTTTAATTTTAAATCTTAGTATATCATCTGAAATTAAAAATATATTTTTATAGATAAACCGAAATTTAATATTATTATAATCTTAATTTTAATTTGATTTCTAATTTTGACACATTATATTAATAAAAATTATAATTTTTAATCCATATAATTTATTTCTACAATTTTCTCCTTGCTTTTAGAAGTCATAGTGCCGCATTGTTTTATTGGATATGGTACAAAGATCTAATATTTTTCATATTTATATGAATTTATTTAAATTTAAGAATACTTTTGCATTGTAGAGGCTTCAACTTAACACTACATGCAAATTACTCATTTTTTCTACAACTAAGCTTATTTAAGAATGCTAGTTATTTCCTTAAAAGCAATGGTTAAAAATATAAAATAAAAACTTTTATAAACTTAAAAAACTGACGTGTAAAAATCTCATTAGAAATTTATTGATAATATTTTTCAATTTTTTAATTGTAGATAAGCGTTTTAAAGTATTTGATTAAATAAGTGTTCGTGACCATTTGGGTAATTGGATTTCAGGTTTTTCAGGAACTTGTTGTACATCAACTAGCATTAAAGCTGAATTATTTCTAATGTTCCATGGTCTCATAAAAGTTTGGAATGACGTCTACAAGCTTATTATTTGTGAATCCAATTCAAAAATAGCTTTGCAAGAACAACTACCATAAAGCCTTTAGCTGGGTAACAGTGTCTAGCATTGTAATGAATTCTAACAATTGATTTAAGAGGTCAATTACCTTTGTTGCAAGCCACCGTATCTCTGAACAGCCTTGCGAGACGAGCAGCTAGCCATTGAGTTGTTACTAAGATTCATATACCTTCTACTATCCCAGCTGCTATTGCAAGCACGTTCTTGAGTGCACCTGCTATTTCAACTCCTGTAACAATAACATCACTGGAGTTATCAGAGATTACAAGCTGAATATCTACGTCACTATCTGAACACATTCAACATACCATACATAAAACAGAAATAGAAGCCGGGGTACATAATATGGAATTCAATTTCATGTATGAATCCACTGATGGTAATCTACCTTCATGTGCTGATTCTTAAATGACTTGAAGCTATAGTTGCTGAACAGTATTAGCCAATTTTTGGTCTTTTGGTGCCACCACCATTGCTGTTATTAGAAAATGGAACCAAAAGACAAAATTGACTAACTTTCATCATAGATATATTTAATGGAACAAGAACCACACCTGCATGTAGCAACATCATTGTCAGCTGTGGGAAGCTTATCCATCAATTCCAGAGCTAAAGAAGGCCATGATAGTACCTACTACTACATTTTATTTTCTTCTATAAGCACTTATATAGAAGTTTATTCAAATAGGGCCAACATAAGTTGATATTTAACTTATGAAAGAAGTTTGATTCATTTTGTTTCTTATTTTCGTCCATAAATATTTTAGAGAAATTTATTCAAATAGAACCTACTTAGTACTTACTACTACTAATACTGAATTGACAGAAGTAAAACATAAACAACGAATTCAATGACCTGAACAGGCACTGCATGGAGGCAGTAATCAACACCAAGCAAAGCAGACTTGGCATCCATCGATGCAACTACATTTTTCGGCAGCCTATGATCCGGGAAGTACTTACTGTCCAACAAAAAACACAAAACAGTCACCTAAAACATAAAGCAAAAACGAAATTAGATAAGACAATGAGGTTGCCATCAGACTTGACAGTTCAATGCACTAAACTTGAAGTAAACAACAATATACATCACCCAGCTTACATTAGAAAGCTGAACTAGTACAAGCCTTTAATGCACTCATACTGCCAGTATTATATGCTTACCCAGATTTTGGCTTCTTAAATATTAATAATTAATGGTTTCAAAGGTGCTTGATATATCCTTGCAAGTCCAAAGTCAGCAATTTTAACAATTCCATGTTCCTCTCCTTCACCCATAAATTGTTTATAGAATGTTTGTTAAATAAACAAGTGCACTAATCAAAAGTGGACTAATAAATTTGAATCCAATTATAGCAGTAAAAAAACTAATCATATAGTGATAAAGTAAGGAACATTTACTTCATTAAAAACCAAAACGACTTCATAAATTTTATACGATTAACTATATGGTTTAATAATAATAAATAAATGAAGATAACAATGAATGCACGAAATATAACAATAGTTAAAAATCTGCATAACAAGCTACACTAAAAGCATTCACCAAAACACACACACACTAAAAGCATTGGCAAAAGCTACATTCAATTTAAAATATGTCAAGCCTGACTATACCTCAAGATTTCCACTTCCATCTTCATCCTAGACATCATCAAAATGGACTTTCAACTACTTCCAGGCTACCTCACTACTACAGCATAATCATTCAAGGTCGGTTATTTGAAGTCTACAAAGTCGGTTTTGGAACCGACCTTGTCTTAGACGTCGTCAAATAGGCCAGGAAACAACGTCGATTTTTTTAAAGACCGACTTTAAAATTTTTATAAAAAAAATTCGTTATATCTAAGTCGGTTATTCCAAAAAACCGACTTAGAAAAGTTAATTACAAAGTCGGTTAGTTAGAAAAACCGACTTAGAAAGCTTGAATACAAAGTCAGTTTTTTTAAAAACCTGACTTAGATATTCAGATACAAGGTCGGTTCCTTAAATAACCGACTTAGAAAGCATGAATACAAAGTCAGTTATTTTAAAAAACTGACTTAGAAAGTTCGGATACAAGGTCGGTTCCTTAAATAACCGACTTAGAAAGCATGACTTAGAAAGCATGAAACCGACTTTGAAGTTCCCATTTTTTTTTAAAACGCTATTTTTTTTTAATTTCCCATTAATTAACAAAACAGTGAAATTTGTACCTATTTCTTCACCATAATCCAACAAACAATTCATGCAATTTAAATGGACCCAACATCGACTTCAATTTAAATAGCTAGGCAACAATTAACAACTACTCAAGTAGCTAGGTTTAAAAAAAAAATAGGAAAAAAAATTAATAATTAAACAGATGAATGTTGTCCCCCTTTCACAATGGATCAAAGCATGTGTTATATAACTCAGCAGTTTTCCTCCAGAGAGTACTGGACTTTCAACTGGTTCCACACCATAGTGCTGCATAAAAATAAAACTAATAAAAACAATGAGAAGGGGGACTCACTACAGCTGTAAACCATAACCAAAATATATGTCTCCATTCGCAGGAAAGATTGCATGCACATATTCCCCTTAAGTTATATTTAAACATATATACAAATTTAAACACTAACCTTTATATTAGGATTCTTCTCTTTGAGAAATTTCCCTGCACCCGTTATGGTACCACCAGTGCCTATACCACTAACAAGTGCCTCAACTTTCCCTCCTGTGCCTTCCCATATCTCTGGACTAGTGGTTTCATAATTTACCTACAAATACAACAACAACAAAATGTGTCACCCAAGTTGTCTATCATCCACTCTTGCAGTTACATAACAAATTTGTATATTACCTTAGGATTGGCAGGGTTTTCAAATTGCTAAAGTATGTAGGTATTGGGAGTCTTATCTAATATCTCTTCAGCTTTCTGAACTGCCCCTTTCATTCCCTTTGCAGGATCTTTCAGATGATATTAATCCTCATATAAAAAGGAACGGAGGAAGCGGTGAATATACTACAATAACTAAAATCAATATATTCAACATATTATATATAAGGATTAATTCAGTACAGATCTAGTATTACAAATACTAAAGTTAAATGATAAGGATGAAAAATAGGGAGAAAATCTTATTTAATTTCCATGATCACTATCTCAATTTGAGTATGAGTATCTAACAAATCATGCAGCCTCGGCAGAAGAAATTACTGATAAAAAAGTATCAGCAGCTGAGGCATGGATTGAAGCTCTCAAGGCCAATGAGAAGGAAATATTGATGGAAACAAAAATAACTCAAAGAGAACTCAAAGAAAAAAAATTGGATTAAGTGCTCCTAATAAAATTGGTGAGTACTAAGTCACAAAATAATTAACTCACAAGCAGGCATATCATGTCATTGCTTTAAATTTTATGTACCTACAAGCTTCCCATTTATGAAAGCATGAAGAGCATGGCCAAGGGATTCAATGTGTCATACCCATTGATAGTAGTCAGCACCCATCATCTTGGTATCCTGTATAGCAAAGCCTATAAGTACATTTGTCACAATTGCTTTAAATATTTGATTTATGATCGATTATATGTCTTTTTTTAAAAAAAATATATCTTAAGTTAAAAATAAATTGGACAATTTTTTAAAGCAAGGATAAAATAAAAATTTTATAATGCATAATTTATTTTTTAATTTAAATATTTTATCTCATTTTAATTTTCTTTCATCTTAACCAAATAATCTTATTTTTTTATTATTTTCTTTTACGTTTTTACCAAATAAAATATAAATAATATAAATGAATTAAAGTGATAGTGACATATAGCACGGAACAGCTTGACCTTGACTTTCTAATTTCATGTCTTTTAATTTATTGTTTCCTATCTTTGGCATCAAATGCCTAATGAAGTTAAAATATACTATCTTAAATATTTAAAATTATTTAAAAATTAAATAATTTTGTGTTTATGATAAAATTAACATTTTTCAATACCCTGATAACTTAAGCTTAAAAAATATGCATACAAAAAATAAAAAAGTTTATTAAGGAGACCTTACCTTGACAGCTAAGCTAGTTTTTCTTCTACATATTTACAAGCCTCTCGCATGAGACAGGTGGGGTTTTAGGACTAGGTACATGAGAGTAGCACATAGACAGGTGGTTACAGTTAGGGCCCCATCATAGTGAGTCATTGCACTACTAAGTAGACACCATCCAAAACTAAATTTGCTGTTGTTAGGAGTTAGGAAACAGGGGAGGGAATGTTAGGTAGCAACAGTTAGAGAAGTTAGTTAATTAGAAGGGTTAAGTAGATACAAATAGGGGGAAGAAGGGTGGAAGGATTCATTCAGAACCATGTATTTACTTCTTCACCCTATGTCAATCTTGATTTTCCTCTCTAATAATCTCTCTCATCCTCTATTTTATCATTTTATGACTAAACTGCTCATTTTCTCTAACATTATTATTCAAATTATGCATAAAACGCTGTTATATAGTTGGTAGAAACAGAACAAATTTTCTACTAGGTAATGCGCATCAAGTTTCCTAATGAAACACCCACTATGCCCTCAACCATATGCAAATCATGATTAATCCAAACAGCAGAACCAAAATTGCCACTGATTACTCACAGCAATACTTAGTGTTATTTATACCTTAATAAATATGTGACAGTCATAGTATATTTGACATTAACTAACGATAAGTAGGTAACGAAACACAGATAGATCACAAGCTAATAGCAGCTCCAATCCATAAGAAAGTTAGGTAGCCAACTTTCCATAAGAAAGTGTTTGCATGCAAGCAATAGAATAAAATTGACCGCAAATTGATCTGGTTTTATATGTATGAAATTAAAATTGGAATAGAATCTTAATATGACTCCAAATACTTAGTCACTTGTTTGTTATTAACTCCAGCATTTCTAGAGATCCTCAAACAAGCACGATTTGTCATGCAGTTTGCCATACTTCCTCAAACAGCACCATGTATCTTGTGATTTAAATACAAAATTAGAATCATGGCACTAGATTGTGGAAACAAATTAAATTTGCAAATTACAGTCACAATCACATTATATCCATGATGCTTCATTGTTACTAACCTCTTGTCTGGACAGTGATATAATTTTTATTATCTGAAGGATGAGCAATGTTGTAGCAAGAAAATGTCACTGTTGGGCTACAAGACAACATTAATGCAAAATCCTTCAAACTCCATTTAACATAAGTGTAAAAATGGATTAATTAATCAAGCACAACATAAGGAAACGAAATCAATCTCAAAAGGGAGGGGGACCTGGTTGCAGCTTTCACAATGGTGGCAAGGACTTCCCAAAAGCAAGCAGTAGACAAGATGGCTTCAGATTATGATAGACTAAAACGAGTTTGAACCCTGGACACAGAAATTGCAGAGAGGTGCAGTAAGATACACAATTTGTGTGAACTAGTTACTGTGTAACTTAACAAAATTCATTTCAAGAAATTACAGAGGGAATTAGCTGACAGTAACTGTGGAGTGAGGGGGTTCGTGTTTGTGTTCCTAAAATGCTGAAAGTGCAGAAAGACCAAAACCAGCTTTCCAAGACTCTCTATAATTAAGTTAAATTTTATGTAGACTCTACTAATAAAATTGAGCCCAAATTATTGAATAGTCACTATGAGATTTAACCCAATGATGAAAAGGGGCACAAAAAACCAGCTTTTCTCTAATGCCTGCAGTTTTGTTTGTTTTGAGTATGAAAACTATCATCAAGCTTTTCTTCCAAACTCTTTCTCTTGCCAACAAGTTCCTCTAAGTTACAACATCAACGACTACACCTACAATGAAATTTGTAATTCTCTACTTAATGAATTCTCTGCACCCCAAGTTATAGATTCATCATCCTATATGATACCCCTCATTTTCTGGCTCAAGAAGATTATCCATTGTCCATGATGGAAGAAGAAGATCCGGGATTTCTTGGGGAACAGCTTCATTGTTTGGACATTCAAACCACATGCAAATTTGAACCAGATTCCCCTAAAATGCCTATTTTCAACACAACTTCATCATGTGTGAAGAGAAAGAATAGACAAAGAAGTTTCAGGGGCAGCCTTCAAATGGTCTTAGGGTCTATCGATGAGTCCACAAAGGTTTTCTAATTACATTTGGCTTAAGTAGCTCTAGTGTAAAAAAATAAGTACAGCCATTTTAGGTCCTAATTTATATACGACAATGCCCAGTGTATAATTACACAGTTGCTCCACTGCCTTTACATTATATTGAATTAAGCACCATCAGTAGTATACTTTGTACTTCTCGTTGAGCATTAGCTTACAGCATTAAATATGGATGACCTTGCTCATGTGGCGAAAAGAGTTCTAAATGGAAGATGCATTTTAGATTATCTTATAATTTATGGGACTTTATTAATGGTAAAATTCTATTGTTTTTTTTTTTTTTTAAATTAAGTTTATAGTTACTTGGGAAGAAATTAGATGGGGCATTGCATATATGTATACTTCATTCTATTTTCAGTCAATTGTTCATTACTTATTTTCATAAATCAATCCCATTCTTATATGCTTTATTTGATCCAATAGGTCTTAGTCTTGTTATCTGATTCAGTACAGAAGTTTATACAGTTTCATTCATATCTATTACATGCATGTCAGACCATAAAAAGGGCATAATGCTTAACAATCATCATCATCATCATCTTCTTAACCAAAAAGAAGAGTATAATAAAAATAAAACACTCCCAAGCCAGAGTTTTTCGTAGAGCATATCCAATCACAAAGACCAATATGAGAGAGAGCAAGAAGAAGAAAAGCCAACCCAGGTAGTTTTTATGCCAAAACAGAGAAAAAGAACAAATGAACAAACAATAGAACGACATACACACTCAAGAAATGAGATTGGGTTAACAGAAGCACTAATTAATGAAGTAATCGAAAATCCTTTTCAGAAGAGCGAGAATACGAAGTAATCGAAACCCAAGACCCTCAAAATATCTCCAATGGAAACCAGCTTCAAGCAAATCAAAGAAGAGGAAAACAAAAAGAATACTTAGCTGTGCCCGTGACGGAGGGAGTTGTAGAGTTGACGGAGCTTGGCTTGCAGCAAAACGCCAGATAAGGAGAACATGTGTTTTGTGACTTTGGAGACTAGGGTTCAGCTGAGATGGTTTTTTGATAAATGAACATTTCCAACGGGCTCATAATCCATAGGAAGATGCCGTCGGAAATGACGAAGCTTACCCACGGAAGGAGTGCAGTGGGAAAGAGGCCGTCGAAAATCTAGCTTTAGGCTTGCAACAAAAATGGCGGAGAATGTTGGTGGTAAGTCACACAGGGTCATGCAGTTGTAATAAACAAGGGGAAAGTTAATTGATTTTTATTTTAATTTAAAAATAATCAAAGTCGGTTATTAGTCCAACCGACTTTGAATCTTCAAATACAAGGTCGGTTTTAGTATAACCGTATTTGAATTCTCATCAACAGCGACGGTCTTTCTGTTAACCGACTTCGTTAATGTATTAGTGTTCAATTAATTACAAAAATGCCACCGGTTCTTCTACTAGGTCGATTTTCGAGCAACCGTCGTAAATAAGCTGTCGTAATATGTACATTTTGTAGTAGCGCCTGAACAACTGTACACCTGAACCAGCAGGGTTAGGACAATATAAAGGAAAATAGAAAAAGTGGAAGGAGGGATAGGGACAAAAAGGGATACACCTTGTCATCTGTTATTTGAACATACATACCAGTAATTTTGTTGAGTGTCATTTGTGGTCTGAAGAGCTGGTACCAAGTTATGACCAAATCATATTGTGATTTAAAAAAAAAGGGATAAAAAGGTTAACAAGATCATAGATGGACTTCCTTCTAGTAACACCCCTAATCATACCTATATGAGTAACAATCAAATCAATAATCATTAATAAAAAAAACTCCATTATATCTGCATTTTATGCATTAGTTGTTGGTGCAGCCTACCTTTTGGGATAATAAATCCTCCCAGCAAGAAGATAATAATCAATGCAGCTGATCCAAATGTATTAGCAATGACCATATAGCATGCAAGAGAATCCATAAACCAAACAATGGTAAAGACTAGTACTAACTACTTAGGTAAAGACTACTACTACCTACTTAAAATATACGAAATATGGTTATAGTTTAGTAACATAATGCTAAGTGAAGACTAGTATTAACTACTATAAGATAATCAAGAAGGAAATGACATATTTTTTGTTGTTGAGTAGCATATGCTACACAAGAGAGGATCCAAGCATCAATGGGAAAACATTATGATGTACTTAATCTAAAGGACATGATGACACATTTACCTTATTAGCTCTAGAAGCACAAAAGCCACAATCTGGAGAAGCCTTGAGGCATTTCATGCAGTCCCATTCACCAGGGTCCAAAGCAGTGCTGTAATCAGGGCATGTAGAATATGACAGTGTTAATCCCCACAATTTGTTGGAAGATTTGAAGGCCCATTCTAGCATATATACCTCTTCTCATAGCATATATACCTTAATAAGCTGAAAAATGCCATCACCTGAAAACTGCTCGCATTCCTGGCTCAAGTTATGAGCATTCAAATTGAACTTAATTGCATCAAAATAAAGAGCATAATAGATAACTCAATCCAATTGTTAAAAAAGGATAGTACAAGGTTGGTTTGTCTTTGGCAAATTTTAGTATCTTTGGCAAATTTAGAATCAATCATGGTCCATATGAAAGCATGTCATGCATAAAGGGAAAATAAACAAAGAATATAAGTGAGGAAAACCTTACCACTGAATTATTCTTATTGTGAAGAAGAGAAGCAAATACTGCATAAAGAGATGCAGTGTACATGTTACCAACTTGCTTTGGGATTAGTGTGTTGGACTGCACCTTTGCATCATATAGATGTTTTGCAGCTTGCTGGTTTGCCTATATAATCACAATGACCACAAAGGCACAAACCATTTGAAAGTTCAATTTCAATTTTAGTCAATAAAACACAATTCAAACACGACAAGAGTAGCTACCTTTTCAAGATCACAACTTTGATAACTTTCATCACTAGATAAGGATGCATATGGTGCAAGGGTGTCCCTGACAACTTCATCAACAAAACTGGCACATAATAACAAATTCAAAGAACAAAAAAATTAGGATTCAAATACATTAATTTAAAAATGGCAGCGACTTTTCTAGTTCATATACTCTAGTTTCCTGGGAGTTGTTAGTGCTTAATCCAAAAACAATTTACATAATATGATCTAAACTAAATGTTACGTTGGAAAAAGGCAACTCCGTGGTTCAACTATCTCATGTGGGATCTCCAAAGAGAAATAATTTGAAGCAAGATCCAACCTTTGAATTCTTTTTCCACAGTATTTCAGAGCCTCAGGGATCTTACCCGAGAGCTTGAAGTATTTGAGGTCAAAACGTAAGACGCGGTTCTCCCTTTGGTTCCAACAAGACACACCGACGAAGTCACAGATGAAACCTACGGTTTTGTTGTCGAAGTGCCAGTTGCTAAGGCGGTTTAGAGGGTCGAAGAGGGTTTCTTTGATGCCCTTGAGACATGTCACGTCGTGTTCAACCTGCGATGAAACAAAGAAGAGGTGGAACCCCAAAAAGCTCAACAGAAGGAGTGAGGAGGGAAAGGTGTTGCTACGATCCAAGGAAGGCAAAACGGGTTGTGGGGTGTGTGAAAGGTTTGGTTTTTAAGGTGGGGTTTGGGTTTGGGTGTAGCGTTGTTGTGAGAGGAAGTTGATTGAACATGAGAGGAGAGGAAGAGGCATGACCTAGCAGGCAAGCGAACACGAAAGGAGAGATGAAGGGGCGTGACCTAGGTATCAAGAGAAAAGGAATGGGCTAGCGCGAGTTTAAAATGAACAAACAGGCTCACGACGGTTACTTTTTAAAACTGTCTTTGAAATGGTGTTTTAAAAATGGTTTTACAAGTAACTGTCTTTGGAAAATTACGATTATTTACTAAAATGCCACCGAGTTTTTTAACAACATGTATGCATGAATGAATTTTCTAGGGTGCACATGGCCTCTACATATCGTACTGTATGTAGCTACATCTCGTACTGGATGTATAAATGTTGCGGCTGTCTTACACTAGTCATGCATGTCATTTACATGTATTTGCACTTGGTTCCTAAATCTCGTACTGGATGTAGTATCAGATTTTGTTGTGCAAATCTCGTACTGGACTCGGAAACATATATCAACATATCATCACATTGAATCCATCATTTTCATCAATAATACAATCCATGAGAAAATTCATACCACCTCATGGAAAAATTTTCATCACAACATCATACGTACTAAAAGTATGGTTAGACTACCATACCTTATTCAAGCAAAATCATACCAACTTAGGCATGACAATTGAATATCTTCAAGCTACAGACAAATCATGTTAGAATTCTAACTAATAAACCACAATATCTTTCAAATAATTTCTTAATTCTTTTTTACCTTCACAAGGAAATATTAGAACTTAGTCTAGATCTTAATCTCCTTTCACCTACCACCCTACTACTTAATCATCAAAGTTGAACCACTTAAGTATTTGAACCATTTATCTACACATCAATCAACCTCTACTTCTAAAAATTAATTCAAAAACAGTCCCACAACATAAATATAAATAAACAATTCAAATGTCATCAAAATCAATTCCAAAGATCATCAAATTCAAGTCCAAATATCACTAATATTTCAACATTTAAATCATCAACCTATCCTATTGTTAAATCAACATTATAACATCATAAAATAACCTTCAATGATATGAAATTTCAACCTAAATAATCAACCATAAATCTGCACAATTAAACATATAGGTTAGTCCAAATAAATTCTTAACTCAAGTGAATTTTGGACTTGCTTTAAGGAATGAAATCTTGAAAAGAAGAAAATAGGATATGAGAGGTGAAACTGACAGTTATGAGTAATAAAAAATGTAAGAAGTGAAAATCTTGGTGCACGGAGCAAGTAGCCGTGAGGTTTGAAAAAGCTAGCAATCCTATACGTGCAAAATTTTCCAACATTCTTAGCTATTTATACTAATTTAATTAGTTGTGTTTTAAGTGAATCTAGTTAGATTATAATTGAATTAGTAGTTAGTTTAGTTAGAACTTAACTAATACATCATTACTTTAGAAGATATTATTCTTTAAACCTTATCTTGACTAGACTTTCTTGGTCAAGATTCCCTTAATCACTGACTTGGGGCAGCTGGCCTTCTACGTGGAACATGGCTTGGCAAAGGGGATGTATTGCTTGGCTTATGTTATTAGTTTAAAACATAGTATTTCTTGAAACCCAGTACACAATAGGGACAAGCATACATCCCATAATTTTGTTCCCTGACCCCCAACTATGGTATCAAAACTGTAACCAAACAATAAACTCCCCTTACCTATCTCTGTTAGCATCTAGTAGCGTCGTTTTGAGATCTCTCAAGTTCACGTGCTCTGGCCCAAATGCAAAGCTCTATATGTCAAATTAAAGATAATTTGGTATAGATTTCAAAGACAAGGTCAACATTAACATTCAGGGTCAAATAGCCACTCAAATTTAAAAAGGGGCTAAAATGGTGTTTTGAAAGTCCACATCAAAAGGACATCATTTTGAAATTCCAATTACACCAATGCGATCGGGACTCACCGAAGGTCACAAAAATGACATTAATATTATAAAAAGGAAACTTTTACAATGTCTCATTTTCAAAGGTTTTTCAAAGGAAGTGTAAAAACACCCAATAATGGTATCCAAATCACAAGAGATATCAAGAGAGGCTTCAAACTAGCTATGAGAAGACAAGGAAACCATGGTTACCTTGAAGAAACCAAGAAAGGAGGCTCTGTTCTCTACCGAATCCTTGAGTTGAGTTTTGAAGATTCCGCTCCGATTAAAGTGTTCCTCTTCGTGCGGTGGTTGAACGACAAGAAACGACGGCTCGTGGCGGTCACCGGTGGTCGTGGCTGGTGGAGGAGGATGATGGGAGGTTGGGTGGCTGTTTGGGGAAGAAAAAGACCAATTTTTCATGCTTTTGATGTTGTTGTGAGAATTTATAACCTACTTGACTCGCCCAGGCGAATTATGGCTTGCCTAGGCGAGCTGGAGGAAATTTCACTACTTGTGTGAAAAGTTAATATCTTATGCTTTAGATGTTATTTCACAAATACCAACAGTCAAACTTTTCATATGTGGGTTTGGAACCTACCTTTAAATTTTGAAGGCAATTCAACGGTTAACCAATCCAGAATTGTGATTTTACCAAAATAGGTTTTGGGTCAAATTCGAAATCACTCTTTTTCAACGCAGCTCAAACAACTCCACATAACTTAACATCCACACCAAACAATTGCACAAGGATAATTTACACAGCAATTCAACTAACCTAAACTAATCAAATAATATAAGAAATACATCAAACATATATTTTTAGTTATCAAAATTTCAGGGCGTTACCCTTTTAGAAATTTCGTTCCCGAAATTTACCTGACTCAAACACGAATGGATAGGCTTCTCGCATCTGATTCTCTAGTTCCCATGTAGCATTCTCTTTTTATGTACCTCCCTAGATCACCTTGACCAATGGAATCTATTTCCCTCTTAAGTGCTTTGTTCGTTGATCCTCGATCCTCAAAGGCAATGTTTCATATGTTAAGTTTTCCTTTTACTTGAACGTCATCTAATTCAACCACATGACAAAGATCATGGTTAGAAAGGGATGGGGTAATGCAATTTGATATTCTACAGGGTCGACTCTTTTGAGAATTCTGAAGGGACCAATAAAACGAGGTGTGAGTTTTTGGGATTTCAAGGCTCGACCAACCCCAGTCGATGGAGTGACTCTCAAGAATACATGATCACCAACCTTGAATTCTAGGTCTTTCCTCCTCTTTTCCTGATAACTTTTCTTCCTACTCTGAGCATTTCTTATTCTCTCTTGGATCAATTTGACTTTCTCAGTGGTTTGTTGTATCACTTCAAGTCCTAAAGTGAGGTTCTCTCTGGGTTCTAGCCAACACAAGGGTGTCTTACACCTTCTACCATACAGAGCTTCGTAGGGAGCCATGCCAATGGTAGAATGAAAACTATTGTTATAGGTTAACTCTATCAACGGTAGAAAACTCTCCCAACTACCCTTTTGTTCTAATACACATGCCCTCGAAAGGTCCTCTTGAGACTGAATGGTTTATTCAATCTGACCATCGGTTTGAGGGTGATATGTTGAACTTAGCCTAAGCTTGGTTTTCAATGCTTGTTCAAACTCTCCCAAAACCTAGATTCAAACTCTCCCAAAACCTAGAGGTGAATCTAGAATCTCTATCAGATACTATGCTAGACGGTGTAATACCCTGAAATTTCGATAATTAGGAATAGATGTTTGGTCTATTTCTTGTATTATTGGAGTACTTGATTGGCTTAGATTAGTTGAAATGTTATGTGAATTATCCATGTGCAATTTTTTGGTGTAGATGTCAACTATGATGCACGGACACTCCAATTTTTGAAAAAAAAACGTGTCGGACACCGACACGCTCCGACACGCGTCCGATACGTAGTCAACATTTTAGACACGTTGACTAAGGGGACACGCGAATTTGACTGAGTCGGACACGCAGTCAACGTTTTCGACACGTTTTTTTTTTAAAAATATATTTTTTAAAAAATTAAAAAATTAAAAAAAATTAAAAAAATTAAAAAAACATTTGATAAAAAATTAAAACTTCAGAACCCTTTATGGATAAAAAATTAAAACATTTGATTCACTTGATGATGTTGAAGATCTTCAAGTTGCCAGTCTTTCACTTGATGAGCCAAAGATAGAGACTATGATTCTTCGAGATGGAGATGAAATTAATT
>PYAF01002472.1:10125-41254 GCA_007407185.1 Glycine tomentella
TTTTTTTTTTTGAATTTCAAGGATTAAAAATCAATTTTGAATTTTGAGAATTATAAATAAACTGATTAATTAAGACTAGAATCATATTTAAGCTATAAGATAATTATCTTTATATTTTTTAAAAATAAATATTTTATTATTTTCTTTTCTTTACAACTTTTAATATCTCTTATGACTAATTTTCAACACTTATTATTAACTGTGGAACTTGTGAAATAAAACTATAGGCAAATATTCAAAGCCGCTAATACAACGTATAAAATGTTCAAATTTCCAAAATCAATGTAAAGGATGCTCAAAATATAACAGATTTACGATATGTAACAATTGTTTGACTACAAAAAATTGATTTTCTATTTTTTATTTTAAATTATGTTTCTAAACGTTTAAAACTATCATAATCAAGTCTATAAAAAACTAAAAATTCATTAACCTTTTTAAAAATAGTTTTGATTTTTTTATTCACTTGACGGTTTCAAACCATCATAAAATTATACTTTAAAATAAAAAATAAAAAATCAAATTCTAATGATAAAACATTCAAAAAGAATTGTGTATATCTTATTTCTTGTCCGACTCATATTTTACAAAATGACTAAACATATTGTTTTGCAGACTAAAAAATCAGTTTCAAATTTAGAAAATTTTAAAAAAAAAATGATCCACATTTAAAGAAGTAAAAATATATTTATATGATGTACAAAGTCTTTTCTTATATTCATTGGTGCTTTTGGATGCAGGATGCATCTTCCACGCCTTATCTTTTAGGGCACATGCTACTTGATTTTTGTTGGCTGTTGACGGATCAGACTATAAATTGTGTTGTAAAATGATCAAACTCAGATAGGGTTGGGTGGGTCAAAGTCATAGGATTATTTGGTGCTTACTTGATATTGTTCGGTCTAATGAGAGAGACAAAAATTTATTGAGAGAGGATGGACATAAAAAAAATTATATTATAAATAAAAAATACTCTGGAGATAATATAAATTTAATATACAAAAAAAAGTAAATCACAAACCACATACAAAATAATTCAGAATTTAAAATCAAACTCAAAATAATAATATGGAGATAAGAGATAAAGAAGACAAAATCAGTTTTAGCATAGAATTAAGAATCAAACTTGTCAAACACTTCTAAATAATCTCATAGCAACTCTTTAAATGATGTAAACATAAACTCTTTAAAACTCTAGTATTATTTGAAATGGAATGCATACTATCAACACAAAAAAATATTTCTATTTATACTAATTTAAACATATGATTTTAACTAATTTTTGAATGCAACCCTAAAAATATTTTATCATATTATGTAATTCAATCTTAAAGATATTTTCTATTATGCAATACAATCTTAAAAATATTTTATATTATTTTTTATATAATATTAAAAAATATTTTATCATATTTTTTAATACAATCTTAAAAAATATTTTATCTTATTATGTAATGTAATCTTAAAAAATATTTCTATTATATTATGTAATACAATCTCAAAAATATTTTTATGCAATATATTTTTTTATTATCAAATTATTTTTTTAATTTTTAATATATATATATATATAATTGTTACGGACGCGAATATGCCATGCTCGCATCCTTTCCATAATCAGCCTAATCAACCAGGATTCGCCATTAACTGCAGTAGAGTGATCAGCAGAAGCATTAAAGTACAACGGCCATTCCCCCTCATTCTCGGCCTCACCATTATGAGGAAAGATACTGGACCCTAAATACTCCACGTCTCAAGCCCAGGAACGGACCTATAAAACCAGGACAATCGATGGTGAAAGGTACACACACATTATCCTTACTCTCCCCTCCATTCGCACGGCACACACAGCACCCCAATTGTTCCCGTGTCGGTGCGATCTTCTCTTTAAGTCGCTGGTTTCACTGCCATAGACCAGCAGGGGAGAGTCTGATCCTATATCATACCTCCAGCGATACTCGCCGGACATATCTGTTATTTCAGAACAGAACATTGGCGTCGTCTGTGGGGACGATAAACTTCGAATCCCACCTACCAGCAATGGCAAACACCAGGAGGCATCACGCAGCAAGGAATGAAGAGCCACCCAGCATCTTGCGGCAGGAGGACGTGATGGTGGAAGATGCCCTATCCCACACGGCTTCATCTCCGATGGAACCAGGGATACCGCCTCCGGACGTGGTGGCCGAAAACGACACTTCTTAGCGATTCATCCAAAACGCTCTCCAAACCCTGCTGACCAGAATGGAGAATTTAGAAAAACGCTACGAGCTCCAGCGGCAAGAGGACATACAACGCCTCATCGCCCAGTTAGAGGAACGAGACGACCGGCGGAAAGAGGAAGAACGATGTCAGAATGCCGACCACAACCGGGACAGACCTGAGTCTCTCAGAAGGCCGGTATCATCAGCATCGGATCGGACTGAACGTGAAAGGAGGCCCCACAACGAAGCACCTCAGGTGTCGTCGGCCATCATGCCAGACTCGGTCACAGAAAGGTCGATTAGGGAGGTCCGCCATGCACTTGAACAGGGCAATGGTGTCTACCGAAGGAAGTTTCGCAGGGGCCACCAGAACAACAGCCCATTCGTCGACCAGATAGTGGACGCCCAATTTTTAGAGGACTTTGACGGGTCATTCTTATCAAAGTACGACGGGAGCCAGGACCCGCAAGTGCACATCGACGAATTTGACATGCAAATGTGCGTCAGGGGCATGTGGTTCCACTCCCTGCCTCCCCGATCCATATACAACTTTGAGGAGTTCGGCCAGAAATTCCTGTTGAATTTTGCGACAAGCAAGAAACAGCCGAAGTCCGAATTCGCCTTGGGAAAGATAAGACAGCAGCCAGGGGAAACGCTCCAGAGCTACTTGGACCGATTCAAAGAAGCCGCGCTGCAGGTCCAGGGCCTGGAGGAAAAGGTACACGTCCACCTTATCTCTGTCGGCCTCAACGGAGCCTCCCGCCTTGCGAAATCTATATACAAAGACCCGGTGAAATCCCTGAACGAATTCAGGATGCGATCTAAGAAGTACCTTGAATTAGAGCAAATGGAAATAGCAAACTCAGCACCAAAGGAGAACAGGAGACCCTCACCGCCCAAAGGCCGACGCCACGAGAAGCAGCATATGGGGCAAAGTAGTCGGCAACTAACCCATGCACAGGGTGGCCGACCGACACGGACGGATACCGACCTACAGTTCAGACCAGGACTGTATGAATTAAAGTACGACAAGTACACCCCGTTGACATCCCCGCGAGGACAGATCTGGAAGGAAGTGGCGTTTACTGACATGAGGAAGGTCGACCGACCACCTCCGATGGTAAAAAAAGGAGTGGACTACTCTAGGTATTGCGATTTCCACAACGGCCCGGGGCACACGACCGACCAGTGCTGGGAGCTACGAGACGCTATAGAGAAATTTGTACGGGAAGGTAAGCTGCGGCAATACGTCATCCAGACCCAAGGGCGGCAGAGTAAGAGGAAGGTGCAGCCGGGAGACAGACGGGAGGACAAGAGAAACAAGAAGGAGAAATTCCCCGAGCCGGAATTCGAATGCAACGTCATCACGGGAGGACTAGGCGGAGGAGGCGATTCGGCTAATCAAAGGAAGAAGTACCTCAGGGAAGTAATGTCTGTGGGGGAAAAACCACAATTCAAAGGAAAATCAAAGGAGGGCAAGAAAGCCGAAAACCCACTGATCTACTTTACCGATGAAGACATGCAGGGAGTGATGCCGGGACACGAAGATGTGTTGGTCATAACAGGAACTGTGGCCAATTTCAGAGTCAAAAGGATATATGTCGACAACGGCAGTTTGGCCAACATTATCAACCTGGACGCGTTCAAGAGGATGAACCTGAAGGAAGAGGACTTGAGGCCATGTCAGACCATGCTCTACGGGTTCAACGGATCGGGCACCAGCTTGAGGGGCGTAATTGACCTACAACTTACGTTGGGGACAAGAGAAGGATTTAGATCGGAAAGGGTGGCATTCACCGTGGCCGATTTCCCATCCCAATACAACATCATTCTGGGAAGACTGACGCTGCATAAGTGGGACATTTTTGTATCCACCAAGCACCAAAAAATGAAAATGATCGGACACCTCGGCTAAGTCATCACCATTTGCGGAGACCAAAAGGAATCACGGCAATGTTACTACAATACTGTGAGAGAATCCGAAGTTGGTCCGTCTTCCCCACCGCACCTCCAACAAGGAGACCCGACGAAATCCCTGCGTAGAACGCGCCCAAGGAAGTCGATCAATATGATCGAACTAGATCTACGTGACGCCGAAGAAGGGAGACCAGAACCAGCTGACGAACTCGAAGACATCCAGATCGGCCCACTCCCCGAGCAGATCACGAAGATAGGCAAGCGAGGAGATCCAGAATTCAAAGACCGATTGATTCGGTGTTTGAAGGAGAATCAGGACGTCTTCGCCTGGAAGGCATCCCAAATTCCTGGAATCAGTCCGACCTTTTGCTGCCATAAACTCGCAGTATACTCAGGTCCAAGCCGGTGGAACAGAAAAGCATGAAGCTCGGTCAGGACAGGAGGCAGGCCCTGGAGAAACACATTGAAGAATTGATCGAAGACGGCTTTATAAGAGAGATCCAGTACATGACATGGCTCTCAAATGTCGTGATGGTGAAAAAATCCAATGGGAAGTGAAGAGTGTGCGTCGATTATACCGACCTAAATAAAGTCTGCCCAAAGGATTCGTATCCGATGTCGAACATCGACCAATTGGTGGACAACTCAGCAGGATATCAGTGGCTGTCATTCATGGATGCTTATTCCGGATACAATCAAATTCCCATTCACCCAGCCGACCGGGAAAAGACAGCATTCAGGGGTATCAAAGCGAATTATTGCTACGAGGTCATGCCCTTCGGTCTAAAGAATGCGGGAGCCACATACCAACGGATGATGAACAAAGTTTTTTGCGATCAGATCGGACGAAACATTAAAGTCTACATTGACGATATGATCACAAAAACATCGGTAACCGGAGATCATGTCCAGGACTTAGAGGAAACGTTCCAGAAATTGAGGCAGCACGACATACGTCTCAACCCGCTGAAATGTGCGTTCGGCGTCAAAGCGGGAAAATTCCTGGGTTTTATGCTAACTCACCGGGGGATAGAAGCCAACCCGGACAAGTGCAGAGTCGTCCTCGACATGCAGTTCCCAACCACTAAAAAGGAAGTACGGCAGCTGACCGGGAGCATGGTTGTTAAATCGGCGAGTTAACTAGGTAAAATCGTCCGAGTTAATGATTCTGCACACCAAACCAAGTTGACTCGGTAGTAAACTCGGAAATGAGTGTAAACTCGGTAAACTCGCGAGTCAACTCGGTAAACTCGGTTGAATCGCCGAGTTGACTCAGTGAGTATTTTAAAAAAAAAAGTTTCGAAACCCACAGTGATTCAGGCCATTCTCGAGCTTCTCATCTTCTCCCTCTCGTCGCGGCGGTCGCGCTCCATGCATGGAGGTTTGGCCACCATTCCCGCATCGAAAACCATTTGGAGGCAGGGGCATATGTATATATGTGAGGGTGGGCAGCACTGCAAAATGGAAACAGAAAGAAAAATGGTGCAACACTGCAAAGAGAAGGAGAAAATAAGAGAAGAACACTGCAAAGAGAAGAGAAAAGAAGAGAAGAAGAGAAGTTGCAGCAGCAGCCAATGGAGAAAAGAAGAAGAGGAGATACGGCGCAGCAGCAGGAGAAAACGAAGAATATAAGGCATTAAGGCTAGGTTTCCTTGTTTTGGGCCTAATTTGCTTTATGTAACCACATTTTTTCTTTCTGCAGTGTCATAAAACATTTTTGAGATGGACTTTTCCGCTTTTGAGTTTTAGCTTATGCCTTGAAGTAAACTCTTATATATAATTTACGTTTCTACGGTTTTACAATTTAGCTCATCCGACCGATTCTACGTAGACTCTACGATTTAACAACCTTGACCGGGAGAATGGCGGCCCTAACCCGATTTCTACCAAAATCGGCAGAAAAGGCTCTACCTTTCTTCAAGCTATTAAAGAAAGAGGCGACGATAGGTTGGAGTTCGACGGGCGAAGAGGCTTTCCAGAAGATCAAGGCATGCCTAGCCGCACCGCCAATATTGTCGAGACCCAAGCCGGGCGAAACACTCGTATTATACTTATCGGTGGGCGAGGAGGCCATCAGCGCGGTGTTGGTCAGAGAAGAAGGCAAATCTCAATGGCCGATATACTTCATCAGTGGGGCGTTAAAAAATTCGGAGTTCAGGTACCAAAAGCTTGAGAAAATCGCCTTCGCCCTACTCATCGCAGCAAAACGGCTCCGACCATACTTCCAAAGCCATACGGTAATCGTCCGGACAAACCAACCGATCCGACAGGTACTGCATAAATCGGACTTGGAGGGAAGAATGATGAACTGGGCGATCCAATTATCCGAATATGACATCCAGTACGAGGCACGACAGACCATCAAGTCCCAGGCGTTGGCCGACTTCGTGATGGAATTGACGCCGACATCATCCGATCAGACCAACCAAATGTGGAAAGTCTACGTCGACGGGTCGTCCAACGCAAAAGGAAGCGGAGTCGGGGTCATAGTTGAAAACCCGGAGGGCGTATCACTGGAGCAATCACTACAGCTCAATTTTTCGACTTCTAACAACCAAGCAGAATACGAGGCACTAATCGTCGGGCTACTTCAGGCTAAAGAGCAGGGAGCCTTTAGAGTCCACGTCTTCACCGACTCACAACTCGTGGCCGCCCAAATCGAGGGCAGATACCAGACCAAGGGGTCCCTGCTGGCTAAATACCTGGTCAAGGTCAAGGAAATTATGGCAGAATTCGAGGAAGTGGTGGTCGCCCACATTCCAAGGGAAGAGAACGTCAGAGCCAATATACTGTCCAAGTTGGCCAGCACCAAAGGAACCACAAGTCACAGGTCGGTCATCCTGCAAGAGGTCTCCCAACTGGCATGTATCATGGCCATAGTAAATGACGACGATTGGAGAAGACCACTGATCGACTATCTGGAGCACGGGACAGTCCCAGGCGATGAAATAGAAGCAAAGAAATTGGTTAGGGACGCTGCATTATATGTGGTGGCAAACGGCGAATTATATCGACGAGGCCTCCACACCCCATTGTTACTATGTTTAAAATCTGAGCAAGCCGATTACGTCCTCGCCGAGATACACGAAGGAATCAACGGCCAGCACATGGGAGCAAGAGCGTTAGCATTGAAAGCATTACGTGCGGGATATTTTTGGCCGACGATGAAGGCGGATACGGAATACCATGTAAAAAGATGCGACAGTTGTCAAAAACACGCAAAGATACTACGGGCCCCCCGTCCGAGCTCGGCCTGATTACTGCTCCATGGCCATTCTATAAATGGGGCATGGACCTCTTGGGACAATTCAGAGCGGCAGAAAGGCAGATGAAGTTTTTGATAGTGGCCATCGACTATTTTACAAAATGGATCGAGGCCGAACCCCTCTCCTCGATCACTTCGGCTCGCATACAAAAATTCATGGAGCGAAGCATAATATCAAGGTTTGGAATTCCGGCAGAAATAGTGACCGATAATGGGACCCAATTCACCGATGGCAAGTTCAGGGCAATGATGGCAGGTCTGCAGATAAAACATCACTTCGCATCCGTCGAACACCCGCAATCCAACGGCCAGGCCTAGGCGGCCTATAAAATAATTATGGACGAACTGAAGAAGCGAATGCACGAGGCCGGACCAAATTGGGTGGAACAGTTATACTATGTCTTGTGGGCGTACAGGACGACGACCCAGACGTCCACACAAGAAACCCCATTTAGAATGACATACGGATGCGACGCTATGATCCCAGTAGAAATCGGCCAACCCTCGTGGAGAAGACAACACACAAACCAGGCGGTCGACAACGATGAAGCACTGGCGGCCGAGTTAGATATGATAGAAGAAATCCGCAAGGCGGCACACCGTCGAGACTTGCTCAGCAAAAGCAAAGCAGCAAAAAGGTTCAACAAGAAGGTAAGGACGCGGTCTTTTGAAGAAGGTGACCTTGTACTCCGACAGGCAGACATCGGAAACAGGAACACACGAGATGGCAAGCTGGCAGCAAATTGGGAAGGGCCGTACCGAATTTCCAAGAACATCGGCCAAGGAGCTTACGCATTGGAGACACTGGAGGAAGGCCCGATCCAACGAACATGGAAATTGGCCGATGTGCCCGTCATAGGGGTCGTGTATTATCGCCTCATCGTTTTCTGGGAGGATGTTAACAGATGTATCATGCTTCTCGTCTGTCGATTCGGGGATGTACAACCCGGAAAAAATCGGCCAGAGAGATCGTGAAAATCTTATCTTCAAAGAATATGAATAAAAACCTGATTACAAGGAACTTATGTTGTCTATGTATAGAACTGATTATCTAAATCAAAGTGACTACTGGGTAACGCGTACAGACCTCGGTCGAAAGTGTCTAATCAAAACCCTAAAAGTCTTTAAATGACGGATTGGGGTACGCGGCCGTTGGGACCACGAGCGTCGATCAGGAGGGAAGGTCGACATCAAAACCCTAAAAGTCTAAAATGACGGATTAGAGAGTTCGGCCGTTTAAGCCACGATATAGACTGAAGCGACATAACCCTAAGTCTGTTCATGACAATCTAGGCCGTTGGAGCCAGGAAAGCAAAATAAAGATGATATCGAAACAAATCACAAATTGATCATATATATAAAAGGAAAATGAGTGCTTGTCCGGACAATCAAAATGTTAGAAATTTACAAAGAGAACCGGCATCCCAGCCCTTCAATCGTCCTTCTCAACCGAAGAGTCATCGCCACTGGAAACCCCGCCACCAGGAACACCATCGTCAGGAGCGCCGCCATCAGGAATCTCGTCCGAAATGCCCTCATCCTCTTCACTGTCAGAAAGCATGAGGAGTTGGCCATCACTGACGTAGGCTCTGAAGTGCATACCCTCAGTGTTAAGTTTCATCCCAGGATTCAAGATATAAAGCTGACTTATAGAATTGTGAAAGGAGGCCTCCGAGGACTTCTTAAGCTGATCTCGGACAAATGAAAGTTCTTTTGTAGCCTCCTCCCAATCCCGGGTTTTCTTGGTATTAAGGGCAAGCAACTCGTCGCAAATGGCCTTGCTCCTGTCGGCCCTCTTCCGAACCCTTTGTAGGGTATCCTCCAGTCGGGTGACGGTTGCCTCAGAGGTTCTGATCTCCCGCTCCAAAGCCTTGACCTGAGTTCGGGAAACATCCAGCTCGGCCGTGAATTTGACCGCCGACTCACGAGTAGCCTCGAAATCAGCGGTCACCTTCGAAACCGATTCCTTGGACTCCTGGAATTCTGCGGCCAATCGGGCGACCGATGCCTGCGCCTCCCCGGCCTCAACCCGAGCGGCCTCCAACTCCCCAACCGACTTGGCCACCTCGGCACGAGAGACTCCAACTCTCGCCGAAGATGCTCGACCTCTGCCTCAGAGGCCTCAACCCGCGACGCCAACTTGGAAGCCTTCAGGTTTAAAGAAGACAGGCTCCCAAGTAGCGAAGCCGTCTTGAAGCAGGCCGATTGTAAGGCATTCAGCTCCTCCAATTCCAGATCGGATAAGACAATCGGGTTAGAATACCTCTTGGGCGCCCGGATGACTTCAAAAAGATCCATGGTCATACCCCGGTTCCAAAGAGTGCGAGGAGACAGCTGAATACGGCCTTCAGATGATTCGGCCGCAGTAGAAACAGGGGCAGTCGGCGGAGTAAGGGGCCCCGATGCCTTAGCATGATCGGCGGCGAGAGAGGATGAAGCATCCCCATGAACGACCCCGATGGCAGGGGCGGAAGCACCCGTGGTAACGAGAGCTGCGGAAGCCCCCTCCACCGGGCTGTCAACAATCACGACGGTGGCGGGCGGGGGGGAAGCTGGAGGGGTCGGAGCAGTAACCGATGTCGGATCCTCGGGGATAGAGGCCGACTTGGCAGAAGTCGAAATCGAAGCAGGATCGAAGGCCGAGTCTTTGCTCTTGCCGTCATCCAGTCGGCGTTTCTTCCGAGATTACAGGAATGTAAAAGCAGCTGATAAAAGAATCCGAACTAACCACTCTGGATATAATAAGATATTGGTGCTAAGTCCTCAGAACTTTTACACGACAATATTTGAGTCACCGAAATAAGCTCAGATTCCGACAATCAGGCTCTGTCGGTTCGGTAGGAGATGGGAGGAGAATCATAGTGAAGGGACGACCAATATAGGGGGAACCTGGGATCGGAAGATTCATTCAAGAAGAAGGAGCGTCGCCCAGGATTGGCAATGACTTTAAAGAATTTATTTTTAAAACGCTTGAAAGAGTCGGAAAACAAGGAAAAAAGCCGGCGGTCGGAACCGTTGTCGTTTCGGCCACGGAAAGAAATCCATCCTTTCCGATCAGCGGCCTCCTTACCCGAACGACTGGCTTGAACGGAAAAGAAGTAGAAGAATAGGGGGCAGGTACAGGAGACCCCAAGTTTTTGGCAAAGTGTCTCGAAGGCGAGTATGAAGGCCTAGCTGTTGGGATGCAGTTGGGTAGGGGAGACATGCAGATAGTTTAACACCTGCATTTGAAAATCTGTTAAAGGGAGTTGGATCCCTATCCTAGTAACCACCTCACTATAGAACAGGAAGAAGGAAGGGCCATCGCCTTCCGGGGCGACACAAACAGGAACGCCCGAACTAGATGGGCAGATTTGGAATTCGTCGGAGGACTCGAGGGGCAGCCGAGCAAGGTCATCAGTAGTCAAGATCGACGTATTTTCCAGAACCTCATGGGCGACCCAAGGATATTTATCGGACCAAGCAAAAACTGCAGGCCGAGTCCCGGCCGCCGAATCACTAACACCACCCACATGAGAATACATGGTTACCTACGACAAGAAAATAAAGTAATCAGTGAATATACCTGGGGGACAAGCCGGCAAGGGTGAAGAGGCTGGCGAAGTCCGAATTGGTATGGCCGTCGGCACGTTAGCATCTAAAGAGGAGGGATGCACATAGATGGGTTGAGGGACTCTAACAGGGTTATGACGACACTTATCAAGAAGGTCGTCGGCCTGCATGTCCAGATCCTTGCTAGCCAAATATAGGAATTCGTCCACACACGTTGAACAAGGCTCATAGCGAATTTCAAATTCTGATGATAACCCCAAAGTGGCCCGAGGAGCAACAGGGGCAGAAACAGAAGATTTAGGGGCCACCCCAACCCTTGACGAAGGTAGAATAGGCCTATGATGCGATGAAGACCCTAAGGACCCTTGGGGAAAGCAGCTAGAGGCGCTAGTAACAGGAGTTCTAGGGGAACTAGAAGCCCTAGGGGCACTAGGAGTATTAGGGGCACTAGCGGCAGAGGGTACCCGAAGCAGAGATTTCCTCTTCTCCTCATTAGGAAGAGGAAGACCAAAAAGTCAAAATGCCATGCGAGGAGGATAGGACCTACGGATTTCCGCTTCCTCTTCAGGAGTGTAACCCATAACAGAGGTTGTGAAGGAATACCAGGGGAATAGAGAAAAAATTGCGATGAAGGAAAGGTCTCAGGATAAAGGTGAGAATCGCAAAAGAAGGGAACTAGCGAGAATCAAAACACATTACCAAGACAGACAATGTTGGGGAGACAAGAAGGAAAACAACAAATGGCAACGAACACAAGAAGGAAAAGGGAAATACCTGGCAAGGAAGTGAAGAAGAAGAAGAAAGAAGCGAGAATGGCAGTAACAGGCAGGAGCGCAGACGCTGAAGAACTCCAATCAAAATAGCCGCGAACAGGAGAAGCGCCTGAAGAATAAAGCAAGTTGAAGAAATAATGTCTCAAGAGAATAGTAATCGTCGAAATTCAAAACGACATGGGTAATAACTGAGGGGTATTGAAAGACGTGGAGCAGCGGTTACATCATAACTGCACAAAAAGTAATGATTAAAGTATGAAGCGACAGGAGACACGTGGCATCTCCGGATTAAAGGATGCTTCGTTGCTCAAAACCAGCTGTCGACATTGAATCTAAAGAGACAAAGGGGTCGCCCGATGCCAGAATTCAAGTCATCCGCTCAAATCGACCGATAAGCACAGGAAAGATGGTAACCTCGGCTCAAGTTTTTCGTGTAAAGCCGATTTACACGAATAAGGCAAGCTCAACGTCAAACTCACAGTTGCACAACACTTCACGCGAGGACGGTTCTTCACAGGGTCGGCCATGGCTCAAACGAGTCAGGGGCGAACGAGGAGAAAGCCGATTAGCCTTCTTCACATCCCGGCCATCCAGAATACTCGATAACCGGGCTGAGGGGCATCTGTTACGGACGCGAATATGCCATGCTAGCATCCTTTCCATAATCAGCCTAATCAACCAGGATCCGCCATTAACTGCAGTAGAGTGATCAGCGGAAGCATTAAAGTACAACGGTCATTCCCCCTCATTCTCGGCCTCACCATTATGAGGAAAGATACTGGACCCTAAATACTCCACGTCTCAAGCCCAGGAACGGACCTATAAAACCAGGACACCCGATGGTGAAAGATACACACATTATCCTTACTCTCCCCTCCATTCGCACGGCACACACAGCACTCCAATTGTTCCCGTGTCGGTGCGATCTTCTCTTTAAGTCGCTGGTTTCACTGCCATAGACCAGTAGGGGAGAGTCCGATCCTATATCATACCTCCGGCGATATTCGCCGGACATATCTATTATTTCAAAACAGAACAATAATAAAATTTATATTAATAAAATTTTAAGGAAGACACTTCTCCGCCTCTGGTTGGGTCTTTCTTTTCTGTCATAGTGGAAAAAAGTGCTTCTCCTCGTGACTTCTAATTTGGATGTTTCATTGTATCAAGCTCGGAGCTTATCTTTTGCTAAGCGTGGTGGCAATACTATATTTCTTTCTCTATAAAAAACAAAAAACAAAACAAAATCAGAGTCTTTGCTTTATTAATTACATAGACTTTGTATCTTTTAGTCTCCACAAACTATTGGCAACATATATAATTTCACAAAACTTCAAGAGTAATTAGGATAATTTATACTTTTTTATTATATTTTGTAGGCAAGTTTATTTATAGAAGGAATAATTCTGAATCTTCTTATAACATCCTTCTATTAATTCTCGTACTTATATATATAAGCATTGAATGTATTTTTTTTTCAATATATTAAATATATTTACATTTTATTTAATAATTTTTTAATAAAGTAGTAGAAAATTTTATAAAAGGATAGTATAACACTACTCTTATAAAATATAGACGCCAGTGTCATAGGAAAAATGAATTTATTGATGATAGAACACAGTATCTAAACATGAGAGAAGTGAAGTGACGGTACAGCTAAGTCTTGAAAAACAATAACTAAGTGCGACAATTAGTTAATGTCTGATAAATAGAATATTAGTGTGGAGATTCAATTTTTAACTGTTAAAATCTATATCTATTTTTAAAAAAAATTATTTTTTGTATTTTTTTATAAAATTGATATACATTTAATTTTTATAAGACCTAAATTTTTTTTTAAAATTTCAAAATAAAATATACTATTAAAATAAAAAAATAAAAGAGCTTTTAAAATAATATAACATTATGAGATTTATATAAAAAATTAAAATTTGAAAATTATATTTTTTATTAAAAATATTATAAGCAACTAAGGCAGTAACATCACTTCATCAACCCTCAGATATTTTTTTTAGTAAATACATTTATAAAGAATATAAATAAATTGTCGGTGATGATTTTTTTCTCTCGAAATCGGTGGCTAGCTTATCAACAAGTTCAGATAAAAAAAATCAATCAATCAAAGATAGAGGACTATGATATGAACCTAAGAGCAGTTAATACACTATACCACAAGTTTATAAGATAAACTACAGATTTTTCTTTATAAATATATCTTTCTAAAAGACTTAAATTATATTAATATTTTAGTTTGTACTATGTAATAGATAAAAATTTATTTTATATAATAAAATCTGTAATAAATAAATATTGAAATTATATTAATATTTTATTTTGTACTATGTATATGCATAAAATTTATAATAAAAAAATATTATTGTCGTCAAATTTCTTTTAAAACGTTAAACTTTGTTTTCATGAAAGATAAAAAATTATACACTTTAGTCCATGTGAATATGAATTGAATTAATTAATGTTATATTAAAAAATTAAAAAAATATTTTAAAATATTTTTGTACGCAATAATTATAATGGTGTATGGAGGGAGTAGCATTTTTTTTTTCTCTTTTAGTGATTTTAAGTACTAGTGTGATGAGTTTCTAGACATTTGATGTTTTTGCTCTATTTTTTTAATGATTTAATAATAAACTTTTAAATGTTTTTTATTACAGAAATAAACTTTTAAATGATTACATGAATATGTAATCCAGAATCTATAAAAGATATTGTACCATTGATTTTTGAGCATTAATTTATGTTTTTAAAAATAACTTGCTTTAAAAACTTTAATTATTATATATTGTGGATTATGATTGGATGATGGTATAAACAAATGTATGTCTTTAGCATATAATCATGTTTCCCTTATAAAAAATTGTCCTCCATGAATTTGAAAAAACAGAAAATAAAAAAGAGAAAACATCACTAAGCTATTTCTATATTTTTTCGTAAAAAAAGCTATTTCTGTATTTTGGTTTTAAAATACTTTTTTTAAAACAATTTTTTAAAATTTAATAGATTTTGAAGGACAAATTAACTAATTGATAGTGTGAAATTGTTTTAGAAGATGATTTTTGAAAAAAAGAGAGAAAGGAAACAAAATGCTCTTGATATATAATGTTTGTTGTTTTGTTTTCTGTATGCTTTAAAAAATGCTAAAACAACTGCTATTTTGTTAGTATTTATTCACATCTACTATAGTTTTATTTACCAAAATATCTAGTTTGTGTTATTTAAAGTAGAATAGTATAAAAAAAAAAAGTAGAATAAATTACACACAGCGATTTATAATGTGATAGGAATTTTTTCCCATGACTAGTGGAGGTACATGGTTATAAGGGAAAGTCCTTTCGGCTTTGTCTGGGACAAGGATTTTAGAGCGGAAGAGAGGGAAGGGAAATGTTTAGATAAAGAGATCTCCTTATTTGAAAGTTTTAATTTTTGAGGGAAAAGATTTGAAGATTTTTAAAACTCATCTAAAATCCTCCAAAGCCTAAAAATTATTGTTCCCCTATTTGGAGGTCTTTAGAAGAAAATGTAATAAAATTATTATTCTACCCCAATCAGTGTTAATAAAATTACTATCATACCCCAGTCATTGTTAATAAAACACCAAAATACAAAGTACTGAATCACAATTCAAGTACAAAATTATAAAAGTATCTTATTAACTCTTCATTTCCATCTCTTAATATATTGTTAACTTCCAAACAAGAAGTAAGAAATTTTCCTCATTTTCCTTCCTTTTCTTCTATTCCCTTCCCCTTGAATCTCTTTCCTTTTCTTCCCCTCCTAACTCCCAAACAAAACCAGGTTTATTTCTGAAGGTCCATGGGCCTTTAAACCCAAAAATGTTAAGGGAATAAGGTAGAGTTGGGTGTCTCATCACTCAGTATTATTCTTTTATTTTGGGAGCTAAGATACATTATCTTACTAATACAAAATAAGCTTTGTTAAGATCAAAACATCAGCAATTTTAATGTGTAACACTATTTTTTTCTTTTTTTTTTTTTAAATAAAAATTTAGATTGGGAGAAGCACGACTCCCTACAAGGTTAGTAAGGACAAATGATAAGTATAAGTTGGTGATTATTTAGTTTTTGAAAAAAAATGAAAAATTCTAATTTAGCCATAAAATGTATAAAAAGTGTGACAGATTTGTTCAATCATTAAAATTGTAGGATTATTTTGTCATTAAATTATAATGTCTAAGGACTACTTTGATATTAAATTATAATTTTGTAGGGTTAATTTGACATTAAGTTAAGTTAACAAAAATGAAAAAACCAATAATTTCATAAGTAATTGTTAAGGGTTTAAGCAGAAGCAATGCCAATATGTAGTTGTTAAGTAACATTTTTATTTTTGAAAATTAACAAATTGAACTGGAAGAACCAAGTACCAACCATTCATATGGACATATATCATTGTGCAAAACAACTCTCCTAGATCGAGAAAGTTTGTGGTTTATTTGGTGCATCCAAGAAAGGCACGGGTGTGTTGTGATAGTGCAACTCCTATAAATCCTGAAATACCAATAGAGTTGGACTCTAACATTGAGTCTCGGCCCAAACCAATCCGTTATAGAGACTATAATAATATTTTTAGGGGTGTTGATTCAAACCGATGCAAACTGCGGTGACCGAATCGAAAAATCGAAATAACTGAAAATCGAAAATTGAAAAAAAAAACGAAAATTTTCATCGGATTGGATCAGTTTTCGGATTGGCAGGTGAAAACCGATCCAATCCAAATCGATCCAATTGTAAACCATACCTTACCTTTTATCTACTTGAGCTTATTCCCTATCATAGCCCAAAAACCAAAAATCCAATACATTGCTCCTTATTTTGTCCAATGAACGTGTTTGTCTAATGAAAATTAGAAAATGATGTTTGTTTTTGTTCAATGAATGTGTTTGTTTATGTTAGATACTCCTTATTTTGATAAAAATAAGTCTCATAAGTTTTATTTTTAGACTTTTTAAAAAACCAAAAACCGATCCAATCCAAATCGAAAAAAATTGGATTGGATTGGATCGGATTTAAAAAAAAATTTCAAACTGAATGGATGACCAAATCGAAGAAATTGGATCGGATGATTTTTTGCTTCAAAACCGATTTAATCTAGACCACGAACACCCCTACTATTTTGTTCTTTTATTATAATATGTCATTTTACCATTTTGGTCATTATTACATTATGTTATACTATCTTATTACACACAGTCACTTAGTTGGATATGTTGTGAAAAATTAGTCATTTTTGCTGGAGCTAACTCTTGTTTGTAAGCATATTTTATTTTAAATGCATATATGATTTTTTTTTGGAAGGCAAAATAATATAATACAGTAAATGAGAAAAGTTTACGGGTTAAACTATACAAGCTGCACAGTATAATTTTTATCTGGTAAATGCACGCATGACGGCATGATAACCAATGTTGTAATATCTTATTTAATTTTTATCTGTTTTTACCGCATTTGATTTAATTTATATCTTTTATAATCCCTAATATGTCACATGTGAATTTCTAAATTAGTTTGATTTTAATTTAATATTAATTAAAAGATTATATTTGACTTAAACAAACGGATGAACAACTCGAAGTTTATAATTTAGTCATGATTTCATCATGCTTATTTGGCAATTATTTTTTATAAGTATTTGAGAATTTGTTAATGCATGTGATCTACGAAATTTATATTAGTTTATGACAAATCTTATATTTTTCAATCTAATTAATACAATTATATAAAACACCTTGAGAGTGTGTTTAAATAGAGAATTTTAATTGAAAAAAGTAATTTATTAAGAAATTTAAAATTTTTCAATTTAAAATTCACTATTTGAATATTTTTATATGAGGAATTTAAATTTTTAAAATTTTAAAATAAAATTTTAACAACTAAAAATTTGAAATTTGAATTGAGAAATTGAAATTTTCTTCTTTTCTAAAAGTTTTAACCACATAACTTTTTGCTCTATCTTAATCGTAGATGACTCTCATGACACCACCCACCCACCTCACGTGTTTTTTCCATGATTGAGATTTAAAATTTTAAAAACCAAAAAATTTAATTTCTTTATCCAAATATAAAATTTTGAAAATAAAAAAAATTAATTTTTTATTCAAACATAAAATTTTAAAAATAAAAGAATTTTAATTAATATATTTTAATTTTCCTAAATTTTAAATTTTTTAAAATTTTAAAATATTTCATTCAAATATACTCTGAATGACATATACAAGAAATTGTCATTTTTTTTTACTGGAGAAAAGTCATTCGTTATATTCTAATTTATATATAAAAGTGGTCACATGACTGTCACCGTATATATCTCAAGAGAAACGTCACAGCTTCTAATAATTTATTATAAACCTAACGTTATTCAATCTAAATAAAAGTTATAAATGAAAGACTGAGAATGAATTATACAAGAAAAATCATTTGCTATTATTATAATGGTAAACATCCATTCCAATTCATCCTACAAAATGCTAATAAAATATAAATTCCTTATTAAAGGTTAAATAAATAATTAACTTTTTAATAAAAGAAAATAACTTGTTTTAAATAATAAACTGTGTTAAATTATTTGATTTTAATTTTTTGCATATAATTTAATTATTTTTATATTTTAAATCATTCAAAATATTTTTATAAACATTAAATATTATTAAATTAGTATTTTTATTTTCAATATAAATGTAAAATAATTGAATTGTGTTCTGTATGTTTCTCAGAACACAACTGTATAACACGAAGGTGTTACGTATTTGATGTTGGATCACTCTAACTCTGCAACTTCAAGGATATCAATGGAGACTGATACCTCAAAGCAGACGATCACAGAGATACACGAATTTGGGGTGGGGTGTGTGCTCTGTGTAATTGAGAGAGAGAGAGCTAGAGTCAGTGTACCTTTCACCATCGAGCCCTCTGTATTTATAGATACATTACCTGACAATTGGTTATATGAACTGTACATGAACGGCTTCCTATATTTTCGGCCTCAACCTGCACGTTCGTAACTGCTCGTGTGGACTGAGTCTTGGTCCACGTTCTTCGATTCTGTTTAACGTATATCGTAGTAAATTGGGGCTTAATGTTAAGCCCAACTACAACTCCAGAACAGTTGCCCCCCAGCCCGATTGCCGAGTACACTTGGTAACCGGGGTGCCTTTATCGATGTTGCAGTCGTCAAGATAACAATTATTCCGACTACAATCACCTGCTTTATTACGTAGAATATAGTGTGGATACGGTTCTCCGACCACATTCATCCGGGTACAATTTCTTCGGATACTTTGGGGACGTACCTAGGTAATCATGCCCTGCTCGGTCAACATTCAGGGTCGGGGTCACGTAACTGTCCGGAAAGGAAAGCATTTCTGACTAAATTCCTTTGGAGGATTGTTTCCGGATTTTCGTGTGAAGGGTGGTCAACCATGCTTACCCGGGCAAATGTCCTAGAAATAAATGCCCCCAGATATTTATCTCGTGGATCTTGAAAGGCTATTGAGCTTCCGCCTTCGCACCGGTTACTATTCTCTACCATTAAAGATAATAAATGCATTTAAAGCACCTGTCACTTCATTTGTCTGGTGATGATTATCGCTGACATGATTTTACTCTCTTGTCCCTTACAAGTAAGCATGCTTTTACCATGATACCCCTGTGTCGTTTCATTTTGGCAACTGAGCCGTTTTCTTTCTTCTGGCGGTTACCGCAAGTTATCATTACATTTCAAATTTTTATTTTCAAAACTCGTAATCTTGCATACTTTTCTTCGTGCTTGTCATTTCTGCCTATTCTCCATTGTCATTTCCTCTTTTCTCTCTCAACATCCTTTCGAGTATTCTCTCGCATTTTCTGCAAATTCCTCTTCCGTTCATCTTCCACTCAACCTTCAATCCCTTATTACTAACAGGTTAGTACCTTCTTCTCTTCTCTTTCTGCATCGTTTGTTATTTTTGCATTATTGTGGTTCTGCCGATATCAGTATTTTTAGGGTTGCATCACATTTTCTTTCTGGCTTCTCCTTGATTTCTGGGTTTTCCTTCTTCGCATTTTGTACTCATACCATTTTCCTTCCCCTTTGAGTCTTTCTTGATTGTCTTGAATTTGCCCTAAGAATGTCCCCTGAAGAAGAGGCGGAAATAAGGAAAAAATTTGGCCCTAGAGCCGCTTGGTTGTTGTTTGGCCTTCCACTTCCGGCGGGGGAAAGTGAAAACGACCCCCTTCGCCGTCACACCGGAGGTTCCTCCTCCTCCGAAAAGCAAAAAATCACCACCCCTCTTGGCGGTTCGGTCCCTTCATCTCTCCCGCCTCTTCCGGTTCCTGTAGACCCTAATCCAAAACCCTTAGGCCCAGTAGTATCAGGCCCAATTTCTTCCAGGACTTTGTCTTCTTTGGGCCCTTCTCCTCTTGGGCTCAATATTGATATTGGTAACCCACAAAATCTTTCTTTAGCAGTCTCTGGTCGTCATCCTAACCCTCCGGTTAGCCTCTCTCCTTCTTCCGATGAGGAATCGTCCTCGTCCTCGGTTGAAGTGATGGATGTTGAGTACAATGCATGTATGGATTGTGTATCCGAGGCCATTCATTTTGTTCAAATAGGTTCCGACGACGTCGCAGATTCAATCTTTAGGTCATGTCGTCATAACCCCGTTTTGCGTCCTGCTTCCAAGGATTTGCAACCTGGACGGCATACTCGTGCTGTCGTCGGCGGGGTTTCGGCCTCGATTTCTTGTGATTTTAATGCGTTGCCTCCAGGTACGTTTTGCTAACTTATTTCCCCACTTCATTTTCGTAGGTATAATGGGTGTTACTTCAGAAACTGTGGACGAGTCTGCTTCTGTCGAGTCTCATTCAGATGTGCCCCCAGCACTAGCATCTAGGTTCCCTTGGGTTACTTATGAAATCCTTTGTACTTCTTCCGTCCTTGACCTACCCAGTATAGTGTCGACCCCAATAGGGAAGCAGGATGGGTTCGTCCTTCAGGCTCCCCTGCCCGGCGAGCCGATTTGTGCTCAACGGGAGGGTAACAATCCCAATTTCTTCCTCTTTTTTCAAGATGTAATAACTCAGATAGGTATTACCTTTCCCTTTTCTTCTTTTGAGATTGAAGTTTTAAATCATCTCCGGGTAGCCCCTTCCCAACTCCATCCAAATAGTTGGGGTTTTATCCATACTTTCAAATTATTTTGCTCGGACTTAAGAATTCCCTGCACAGTTCCTCTTTTCTTCTACTACTATTCTCCCCATACCCCTAGGACGGGTAAGGAGCCTTCTGATCGGAAGGGATGGATTTCCTTCCGTAGTCAGAGTAAAAGGAAACTCTTCGATCCCTTTTCAGACTCTTTCCGGGGCTTTAAAGATAAGTACTTCAAGGTTGCCACGGAACCTCATCGGCAACCCTTCTTCTTGTCCGGCCCCGAGTCATCTGATGTGGAATGGGTTTTTCCTTTGTATTGGTCGGATGATCATTACAAACAGGACCATTCCAATTATCGGTTTGTCGAGGAGGAGCTTTCCGACTCGGACGCCTCTTCAGTTTTCGTGATATCCGAGTTTATAGGCACTCGTGGTCAGCTTAAGACTTCCGACTACATTGGTGGTGGTCGTCGAAACGGTCTGCTTTGATAACTGCATTTTCTTAGTTTACAATTGTACTTGTATTAATTGTTGTAATGTTTTCTGATTGTAGCCGGAATGGGATCTCGACCTCCTCCCAAGGCCAAGATTGACGTCGCCCGCCTTTCCAAACCAACCGAGGTCAAGGGCAAGGGCAAGAGGCAAGCCACTGACAACCTTGGCGCCCCGTCTAAAAAACGTGGTCCCCCTTCTTACAGGGCGTTTTTTGACGAAGGTACCCAAGGAACGGCGCTAGACGCACCGCCTTCTTCACAGCCTCCCCCTTCAACAACTCTAACCCCGGTTTCCGTGATCGAAACCGTGGATCTTACTGTGGCCGGAGGCCAGCCACGCACTACCCCTGCTTCTGACTCCGAGCATCTTGAGATGCGGGTACGCTCGGACAACTTATGGAAGAAGGGGGTTACTGAAGAATTGATCCGTTTGACCAGACCCCCTGCTTATCTGCTCAAACCGGGTGCCCCGGTGGGGGAAGAACTGTCCGAGATAGTTCGGATCGAGGAGTACGCCTTCCGTAGTGCTTCTCTGGCTCGGGCACTTACCATGGTCCGGAAAAGGTATGTGTTCTCCTCTTGAACTCTTATCTCTATTTGCATAATGTATATATTTCTAAGTATTTATGTTGCAGGTATGGGGTTGCGGTGGAAGAAAAGGATAAAGCCTGTGAGGAACTTGTTTCCTTGAAGGCTCAATTTGCTACCCTCGAAACGCAGTCGGCAGCGGAAGTTAAGCTTTTGAGGGAGGAATTGCTTAAGTCCCAAGCCGATTCGGCCTCCTTGCGGGTAGAGTTGGTGCGGTCACAGGGTTCCCTTGAAGCTGCCGATCAGAAGGTGGCCCTGCTGACTTCATCTCTCGACTCTGTCAAGGCCGAAAAAGAAGCCTGCGTCCAGGATTACGAGGGTCGATTAGCTGCTATGAAAGCGACCCTTCGTGATGCTGCCGAGGAAGGCTTCAGCAACGCCCTTGAACAGATCACATTCTTGAACCCCAGGGTAGCTATGACTATTGCCGGGATGCACTTCTTGGCGTATGTCGAGGATGGTCAACTCTTCCCCCCTCCTGCATCCGAAGACCCATCGGCGGCTACAACAGAGGTTTTGTCAACGGGGGAACCTACTCTTGGAGCTTCCGTTGATGCCACTGCTTCCGTTGATGCCGCCCAACCTGGTGCCGACCCCGTTTCCGATGTCACTGCTCCGCAACCTGGTACTGACTCCCAGCCTCTCCAAGACTGAAGGGCCGGGATGCCGGTTTTACTTGTGTTTTTATTTTTCTTTGTTGGGCCCGGTGCCCGGAACAATTAATTTTTATTTTCTTTGTTGGGCCAGGTGCCTGGAACAATTACTAGATTCGTGTATATATTGCTCAAGCTCTTTACTTGATTCGTAAAATATCGTGCGCGCATCTTTTTGGTTCCAACGACCATTCATTATATTTGCATGTATTGTTTGTCGTTCACGTTATCCGACCATAAACAACTTTGCTAACGAATCCGTTATCCGGCCTGATCAGGGCCGTTTAGCGTATCATTTATAGTCGTTATCATACCACGAAATCGTATAGAATGACTCAATACTTATGGTAATCAATAATACTTGCATTTATATTTGTTGTTACAATAACAATATGTGTGTCCGAGTAGGATCGGGCTAACACTTAGGAATTACAACGATATAACTTATTCAACAAAGTGAAAATGATGTGCTCAGAAGGTAGGCTTCCGAGTTCGTATCTATTAACAGTGTCTTCATCGTGAAGGAGGACCATATGGACCCGGATATATCTATTTCGAGTACATACCCTCAATAACGAGATTGCATTGTTCTACTGCCTCATGTACCCTTGATGAATAGGGACCATACGGATTCGGATGCAACATCTTCTGGATCTGTACCCCTATTAAAAAAAAGGTCGGCAGTTTCAACTGTAATATTTCTTCAATTTGTCGGCATTCCATGTTCGCTTGACCGGTTTGCCTTGTAATGTTTCCAACATATATGCTCCTTTGTCTAATTTTTTAGTGACCCGATATGGGCCCTCCCAGTTAGCTGCTAATTTTCCATCCCGGGCGTTTTTGTTTCCGATGTTGGCACGTCGCAGTACAAGATTGGTCTCCTCGAACTGCCGCGGGACCACCTTTTTATTGTAGGCGCATGCCATCTGTTGTTTCATCTTTAATTCCCGGGCATGCGCTGCTATCCGGACCTCCTCAATGAGTGCCGACTCCAAAGCTAAGACTTCATTGTTTGTTTCCTCTACGTGTCGCAGTGTTTGGCTTCGTCGCCATGACTGTTGTCCGATTTCGACTGGGATCACAGCTTCGTTTCCGTAAGTCATCCGGAATGGGGTTTCCCCGGTTGATGATTGGACAAAAGTCCGGATCCCCCATAGGACATAATATAGCTGTTCCACCCAGGTCGACCCGGCCTCATACATTCGCTTCCGTAGAGCCTCCAGGATTGTTTTGTTTGCGGCCTCTGCTTGGCCGTTGGATTGAGGGTGCTCTACCGACGCGAACCGGTGTCGGATGTGAAGATTAGCCATCATCTCTTGAAATCCTCTGTCCGTGAACTGAGTCCCGTTGTCAGTGATTACTTCTCCAGGAATTCCAAATCGAGAAATTATATTTCTCTCAAAGAATTTTTGTACTCGGGCCAAAGTAATTGTGGTCGAGGGGGCCACTTCAATCCACTTGGTATAATAGTCTACGGCGACTATCAACCACCTCATCTGTCCTTCTGCCGGCTTGAATGGACCCAGAAGATCCATGCCCCATTTGTAAAATGGCCATGGCGCCAAGATGGATTGCAATTCTTCAGGCGGGGATAATACCCTTGATGCGTGCATTTGGCAGTTTTCACAGGACCTCACATGTTTGGCGGCATCCACGCTCATTGTCGGCCAGAAATAACCAGCTCGGAGTGCCTTCCTCGTCAGTGCCCGACCCCCCATATGTTGTCCGTTGATTCCTTCATGTATTTCGGATAAGATATATCCTACCCGGTCTGGGGCCACACATACCAACAAAGGGCTATGCAATCCCTTCCTGTATAGCTCCCCGTCAATAATCGTATACATAGCCGACATTCGTATCAAGCGTCGAGCTTCTAGCTCGTCGTCTGGCAATATTCCATTCTCCAAATAGCTTACTATTGGGCATCGCCAATCATGATCGGTGGTGATCATCATTATGCACATCGGCTGCAACGTCTGTTGCTGAATTATGGTTCGGTTGTTCCCGGGTTTTTTAGTGCTTGCCAGCTTTGACAGGATATCAGCCCGGGCATTTTCTTCTCGGGGGATATGATTCACCGTAATCTCGCCGAACTCGGACATCAGTTCTTTTACTTGGCTCAAGTATTTTGCCAACAAGGGCCCTTTCACCTGATATCGTCCTTCGATCTGAGACGCAACTAACTGTGAATCCGTGTACACTTTCACATTCTTGGCTTCCTGTTCCTTTGCCTGTACGAGTCCGGCGATCAAGGCTTCGTACTCGGCTTGGTTGTTTGACGTTGGAAAGCCTAGTTGCAGTGAGATTTTCGTTGCTACTCCTTCCGGGTTCTCAATTATAATTCCGGCTCCACTCCCTTTCTTGTTGGAGGATCCGTCCACGTATAGAGTCCACCACTCTCCGATCGTCGGGTTGCGGGGGGTGAGTTCTCGTATGAAATCTGCCAACGCTTGGGATTTAATCGCGTGGCGAGCCTCAAATTTCAAATCAAACTCGGACAACTGGACGACCCAGTGGGTCAATCTTCCTGCCAAGTCCGGCTTATGTAGTACCTGTCGAATTGGCTGATCTGTCCGTATGACTATGGTATGGCTCTGAAAATATGGGCGTAATTTTTTGGCGGCGACAATCAAGGTGAAGACCAACTTTTCCAACTTTTGATACCGCAATTTGGAGTCGCGCAATGCTCGGCTCACGAAATATACCAGCTTCTGCATAGACTCTACCTCCCTTACTAGGACTGCACTTACGGCCTCTTCGCCTACCGACAAGTACATGACCAATATTTCTCCTGCCTCCGGCCTCGACAATACTGGGGGCGACGCCAAGGATCTCTTCATGTCAGTAAAGGCGGTCTCACATTCCGAGTTCCATTCTATGACGGCCTGTTTCTTCAACATCTTGAAGAACGGCAACGCCTTTTCTGCTGATTTTGGCATAAAACGGGTGAGGGCGGCTATTCGACCCGTCAATTGTTGGACTTCCTTTTTGCTGGTCGGGAATTGCATGTCCAGCACGGCACGACACTTATCCGGGTTAGCTTCTATTCCTCGGTGTGTTAACATGAACCCCAAGAATTTTCCGGCCCCGACTCCAAAGGTACATTTTAACGGATTGAGCCGTATGTTGAATTTTCGTAGTCGATCAAAGGTTTCTTCAAGATCTTCGACGTGCTTGCTAACATCCGCGGTTTTGACGATCATGTCTTCTATATAGACCTCGATATTTCGTCCGAGTTGCGACTCGAATACTCTATTCATCATCCTTTGATATGTGGCCCCTGCGTTCTTGAGGCCGAATGGCATGACGTTATAGCAGTAGTTGGCTTTGTCGCCTATGAACGCCGTTTTCTCCTGGTCGTCTGGGTGCATTGGGATCTGATTGTACCCTGAGAACGCGTCCATGAACGACAATATCCTGTACCCGGATGAATTGTCTACCAGCTGATCTATGTTTGGCATGGGATACGCGTCTTTGGGGCACATTTTGTTCAAGTCGGTGTAATCTGTGCACACCCTCCATTTCCCATTCGGCTTACGAACCATTACGACGTTCGACAGCCAAGTGGTGTATTGGACTTCGCGTATGAAACCGGCCTGCAGCAGCTCGTTGATGTGAGCCCGCAAGGCTTGGGCTCTCTCCGGTCCCAACTTGCGTTTCTTCTGTTCCACCGGTTTCGATCCCGGGTACATTGCCAATTTGTGACTGCAGAACTCGGGGTCGACTCCGGGTATCTCTGACGCCTTCCATGCGAATATATCATGATTTTTCTTTAGACAGTGGATCAACTGCTCCCTTTGTTTGGGTTCCAATGCTCCACCAATATTGGTCACCTGACCGGCCTGGTCTCCGATCAGAATCTGCTCGACTTTCTCCACGGGTTCCGGTCTCCACTCATCCGGGTTTTCTCGCATGTCCAGTTCCACGACGTTTACCGAATGTACCCGGTTGGAACTGTCATCGTTGGCTTCTCTTTCACTTTTTCGAACCGTATCGTAGTAACATTGTCGAGATTCTTTTTGATCGCCGCATATGGTTACCACCTGTCTGTTGCTGCCTACGAACTTGAGTTTCTGGTGTTTTGTGGACATTAAGATGTCCCACTTATGAATGGTTGGTCTCCCCAATATCATGTTATATTGGGATGGGAAGTCTGCCACCACGAACTCCACTTCTTCAGATTTGTAAGCTTCTCTCGTCCCCAGGGTTAATCGCAGACGGATAGACCCCATCACATTTGTGTTGCCGCCATTGAAACCGATCAGCATCGTTTTGCAGGGCCTTAATTCCTTTACATCCAATTTCATCTTTCGAAACGCATTCAACATGATTATGTCGGCAGAACTTCCGTTGTCTATGTACATTCTTCTTACCCGGCAATTTCCCACCGTTGCTGATATTACCAGCCCATCTTCATGTCCGGGTACCACCCCCTCCATGTCTTGTTTGGTAAAGTACAAGAGTGGAGGTTCTGGCTTTCCAATCCGGGCTTTGAATTTGGGTTGTGCCTGGACCGATAGCACTTCTTTCAAGTATTTTTTCCTTTGAGTGGCAGTATCTCCGCCACCGCCCATACCTCCCGAGATTACATTACATTCGAATTCGTACTCCAGAAACTCATCGTTATCTTCCCGGGGCTTCTTTCCTTCGTCTTTATGTTGATTTTCTTCCCCCTTTCGTTTGTTCTTTCTTCCTTGTGTCCGAATGACGTACTGTTTGAGCCTTCCTTCCCGGATAAACTTCTCAATTGCATCCCGCAGATCCCAACATTGGTCTGTGGTGTGCCCGGGTCCGTTGTGGAATTCACAGAATCGTGATTTATCCAATCCGGCCTTGTTGAAAACTGGGCGGGGTCGTTCAACCTTCTTCATCTCTGTAAGCGCGACCTCCTTCCAGATTTGTGAACGGGATACGTTCAACGGAGTGTATTTCTCGTACTTGTTTTCGTATCTTCCTGGCCGGTGTTTCGGATCATTATTCCGAGCTCGATTCTCGGGGTGTCCCCTATTTTTCGGGGGTGGGCTCCTCCTTTCATGACGCTCCTTTCCTCGTCCAGAGTTGTTGACGACCTCCATCTGTTCCAACTCTAAATATTTCTTCGCGCGGGCACGAAATTCCATCAAGTATACGTGGACTCTCTCTTCTAGCCCCTCGACTTGCAGGGCGGCTTCTTTGAATCTATCCAAATAGCTCTGCAACGTTTCTCCGGGTAGCTGTCTGACTTTGCCCAGAGTGAACTCAGATTTCGGTTGCTTTTTGCTGGTCGCGAAATTCAATAAAAATTTCTGACCAAAGTCTTCAAAATTTTTTATCGACCTAGGCAGTAGAGTATGGAACCACGTCTGCGCCGGGCCCGTCAAAGTTGTGACGAAGATCCTTGATATTATGGGCTCGTCAATGCCCCGGACACACATCTGTAGATCGAATTCATCGATATGCACTTGTGGGTCCTGTGTTCCGTCGTACTTTGATAGGAAGGACCCATCAAAGTCGTCCAGGTATCGGGCCTTCACGATGTCGTCCACGAATGGACTATTGTTTTGTTGTCCCCGACTATATTTCCGACGATACACTGGTCCTGTCTTCTGACGAAAATTCTGCTCTCCCGCCTTATCGTGTCCGTCATTTTGCGGAACTTTCTCACTGCTTATCCTAAAGTCGGGGTTGTCGTCGGGGCTCTGGTCTATGTCAACTTCGTCACGCGCCTCATTTCGAGCTCGGATTTGACCCCGACGCGGCTCATCAGTCCTCCTTTGATCTCCCGGGTCGGCATCTCGTCTCTGAGTTATGTGAGTTCTCAGATCTTGTGGCTCCTCTATCCGCCTTTGATTCTCCGGGTCTGTATTCCTTCTTTGATTCAGGTGCGTCCTCAAATCCTGCGTCTCGCCCTCAGGATTTGAGAGTTGTACCCGGTCAGCTATCATTCGCAGCTGCTGCTCCAATTGTGCCGTTCGTTGCATCTCGGCACGTCTCCATTCCTCATTACGTTCTTCCATTTGGCGAGTAATGTTTCAGATGTCTTCTTGTCTCTGTAAATTCTGTCGTTTCTCCATGTTCTCAATTCGGGTTAGGATTGAATTGAGGACATTGCTAACTAGTTGTCCTCCGAACTCCCCCTCCTGACCCATCCTCCGCACTGGTGGAGTCCTCTGTTGGTCTGTCTGAGCGGGAGAGGAAGCTTCGTCGAAAATAGCTTCCGTCACATGTACTTCTTCCCTCCGTGCCACGTTCTGATTCTCCGGTAGGCAAATCTCTCTGTTCGACATCTCCGAATGTGGTACAGAATGATTATTTCTTGTGTTTACCATTGTTGAAAGGTGTGGGACTCGAATTTTACAGTCCCCACAGACGGCGCCAATATTCTGTATGTTTCTCAGAACACAACTGTATAACACGAAGGTGTTACGTATTTGATGTTGGATCACTCTAACTCTGCAACTTCAAGGATATCAATGGAGACTGATACCTCAAAGCAGACGATCACAGAGATACACGAATTTGGGGTGGGGTGTGTGCTCTGTGTAATTGAAAGAGAGAGAGCTAGAGTCACCATCGAGCCCTCTGTATTTATAGATACATTACCTAACAGTTGGTTATATGAACTGTACATGAACGACTTCCTATATTTTCGGCCTCAACCTGCACGTTCGTAACTGCTCGTGTGGACTGAGTCTTGGTCCACGTTCTTCGATTCTGTTTAACGTATATCGTAATAAATTGGGCCTTAATGTTAAGCCCAACTACAACTCCAGAACAAATTGTTTTTATAATATTTAAAAATAAAAATTATTTAAATTTAAATAATTCAATTTTTAAACATGATTTTTTATGAAATTTAAAAATATTTTTAAAAAGTACAAAATACATGTAAATATATGACTAAAAATATGTTTCATATTAAACGCTAGTATTTTGAACATTTCGTGAGGACATGTATTCAAAAATTTTAAAAACTCAAAAAATCACCGAGAAGAACAATGTGAGGGTCTGGATTTAGGCGTCTGGTAGAATTGATTGTAGATTTGAGGTTGAGCATGCTGAATAAGGCTCACACATGGTGAACTGTGAACATGGTGGCGTACATTAGTGTCGGATCTAGAATTCTGAATTGATGAAAGTAATTGAGAAGAATAAATTTAAATATATAAAATTAAAAAATATAAAATATGAAAATATAAAAATAAAAAATTTAAATATATAAAATTAAAAATAAAATATAAAAATATTAAATAATTATATATAATTTTTTAAAATGAGTTATATTACAATAGCTCGGTCACCGGTGTTGATTGTGGAAGTGAAAGCGGCGTTCTTCCAAAAAAATAATAAAAATTAAATTACCATGAATAAACAATTACAATATAATTATTATAGGATGACGTGAGAGTGGTTACGTGTCGATTGCGTAGGTGAAAGCGGCGTTCTTCCAAAAAAAAAAAATTAAATTACCATTAATAAAAAATTACAATATAATTATTATAGGATGACGTGACAGTGATTACGTGAGAGTGATGACGGAATACTTCTTTTTTCATGTTATTGCTTAACAAGTAAAACTACATTAAAAATATAAAAGAAAATGTCAAGTACTTAAAAGCAAAAATAAAATGAAAAAGACTATCTTATAAATTAAAAATATATTTAACTCTTATTTGTATTTATCATTTTATCTGTCTATTTTCTTTGGTTTACCACCTTTATTTTCTTCCCACCAAAAATATGCCAAAATAGTTTTAGCGGCAGAAGTTGATATTTTTTCTAACAAAAAAAATTACATATTAAAAAGTAATTTATCGTTTAATTTTGTTAATTCTACTTAAAAAAATTATCTTTCATTAGAATTTAATATAAAAATGAAAAAAATTATTAAAAAAAATTTCAATGAATATTCTCATTAAGTTTAATTGAGATTTTCCTATATCCAATATCAAACTATATGAATTTTTTGTAATCTATATTAGAAACCGGAGGGAAGATTATTTTCCAAGACTTTTTATCTCGTGTACGTCCACCCAACAAGTGCTGCTTTATAAATGGCGACAGGGTAGTACCTCATGCAACACAGATTTAACAGTGCAGAAGCTAAAAGATTGAGAAATTCAATCTTACATACACAAGACCTTTTTAAGTGTGACTACACTTTCATTGTGTTTCTTTCTTGCTATTTTTCTTTCATTTTCCCCTTCTATTTTGTTCTTAAACGGTTCATTGTATTCCTGGTCTAATCAATTACACCGTCTTTCAGAAAACTAACCTCGGTCTTTCATTCTTAGCAGGCTAATAAGGTATGGCTGAGGATGAACTTCGTGGATGGATTTCCCCGATTGCAACGATGTTGAGCACCCTAACAAATGAACAAATCAGAGCAAATAGCATTGTAAATGTTCCAGAACACCTTAAAAAATCGAATATGAAAGCCTACAAGCCAAAGGTGGTCTCCATAGGACCCCTACACCGGAAATCTAGTAGGGACCTGCTATACATGGAGGAGATCAAATGGCAATGCATGTTGTCTCTTC
>PYAF01002473.1:35711-50536 GCA_007407185.1 Glycine tomentella
TGCCACATCAGGTGTCTCATAACCCTCACACTGTTCAGTGTCTATCCTAGGGTTCATCATTACACATAATCATAAAATAGGCCATCATGGCCTTTCCTTCCACAGCATGCACCAAACATATACAGAAACAAGCATGGCATGCATACTTCACCCACTTGGGTGGTAAACAAGAGAAAGGGATAAATCCCCAGAGCGATGAGCTTACCTCTTAGCCGTATCTCGCAGCTCTGCTCCTTGATCAATGGTCTGCTTCACTGACACTCGAAGTGTCGAGCCCTGACAAGGCACACAACAGCATATTACAGACCATACAAGCATATCATCAGCCAATAAGCTTATCAGGCAGTCACTCCTACCTCAGGGAAAGGAATTACAATCCTCTCCACTAACCTAGGTCCTCTGCCTAAGGTTCATCAGGCTCATCCACAACAAGCCTTTCCATAGACCCTCAATGGTCTATCTCAAATCCATCATGGCTTCAGAGTCATTTCAGACTCAGCCTCAGCCATCAAACTGAGCTTCTCAGCTCACCCAACCCCTAACCACAGGGTTTCTCTGGGCTTGAATGGTCTAATCCACTAGACTCCGTTCTCTTGGCCTCACAGGCACCACCAGCCCATCACTCAGGCTCTGGCATGTTCCAAATCAAGTGACTCAACCAAAGTCACCCATGCCTATCCTAGAGCCAGAACCAACGTTCCCCAAATCACAAATTGAAAGCTAATCCTTCCTCCTCACATCATTCTAAACACTTCTCTCAACTGGACCCAAAGCTAATTCTAGCCCTATCACAGATGGGTCACTATTCACCCAAAACCCCCAAACAGAAAATCAAACGGAGAAACTCGAGTTTCTTACCTCAATGGCGACACAGACAACCTCTGGAACGTTCCTCCAGGCTCCGGTGTCCGTGGGTAGTCGCCGTTCCTCCTCAATCTCAAGTTCTCTCAACCTCTCTGAAGGTTTCTTAGAACTTGGGGTTTTAGTGAATAGGGAGGAAGGATTCTCGCTCTCACTCAGATTTTAGGAGGTATAATCGGTGCAGGAAGGGTTTAGTGTCGCAAAACAAGGTCATGGGAACTTGGGAAGTTCTCTCATGGCTGCTGGAGGCCAGAGGAAGAAGAAAACCCAATTTTTCCTTCAAAAATCGCGACCCCCCTTTAAATAGAGTCAGCACCGACCTTCCCACGCTGCCAGCGTGGGTTCCCATGCTTCAGGCGTGGCACTCCCACGCCCCAGTCGTGGCTCCCACGCTGCAGGCGTGGACTGGCAGAGAAAAATTCATTTCTGGGCCACTTCCCACGCCCCAGGCGTGGCCTCCACGCCCCAAGCGTGGACCTCCCACGCCTCAGGCGTGGGTTCCCACGCCTCAAGCGTGGAACCTCAAACCAAAAGTTAGCCTATGTACCCGCGGTAGTACATAGGCTTGTTGGCTCAGTACCTTCTGTTCTGCTTAATTTCTGCGATGAATCCTCTTGCTGATCGCGCGGGGTCTGGCGTCAACCTCGCCCTGCCTTAGGGTTATCACAATGCATATTGTGAGAGATTAGTGAGGCAATGCAATAGATAATATTGTAAGGGGATAGCAAGGAGTAGTGAGGAAAGTTTGTGAGTAATTAGCGAGACAATGGCGAAGAATTATTGCGAAGGATTAACAAGTGGCATTTACGATTAATCAACGACATAATACTAAGAAATTAATAAAAGAGTAATTTGTGACTACCAAGCAACAATGTAGTGAGGGACATCTTGTGAGATATTTCTGAGAAAATAGTGAGGGACAAAGTTCACTTCCTTTCTAAAGGAATAGCGAGGGATGATTGCAACAAATTAGCAACAAAATTAGCAAGGGAACAACCAGGGAGTTATGTTTGTTGCCAATTAGAAACGGATTTGCTAGGGAACGTTTTCTTATTGGAGAATTATGACTATTGGTGAGATTGTTCAAACTCAATCAAAGTCTGTAGAGTTGTGCCTTTCACATAATTGTCTTTTCGACTATTTTCTTTGTCTTTTTTCCTACTTCTAAATCTTTTCTAACTTGGGTTTCACTTACTTCCTCATAAACAACTCAAAAAAATTGAATTTGAACCTATGACAATTGGTATGAGCTAAATTTCTAGTGAGTCATCCACGTACAACTTTTAATGTCTATTAAAAATGTTGCTTCTAAAGTTTGTACAATTATAGTTAATAAAAGAGATTTTATTTTTAAAGCTATTTTTCTTAGTTTTAATTTATTAAACCCAAAATAAAACAACTACTACTTGATTATTTAATTAAGTTTTCCTATATAGTAAAATTATAATAAGTAATTTTTATTTATGAAATAATTTTGTTCATCACATAATGTGTATGTTTTGTAGGTTTGACTAAGTTGATAGTACTATGGTATATGCAATAAATTTGTTCCAATTAGAGTAATATAATTTCTGTTGTTTTGACAAAAAGAAATCAAGTTTTAACTTTCATAATTATTTTCATTAAAAAAATGTCTAGAAATATCAAAATCTCACTTTGCATGGTTTTATTTATTGATAGCCAAAACAGTTTTAACATGTAATATTTTATATTAATTAAGAAATAAGTTTCTATTGTTTTGACTTAAAGAAATCAACTTTTAAATTTTATATTTATTTACATTAAATAATGTCTAGAAATTTCAAAATCTCACTTTTCATGGTTTTATTTATTGATAGTCAAAACAATTTTAACATGTAAACTTTATATTAAATAAGAAAAAAAATCAGTTGAGTTTTAAAGAATTCTAGTTTTTTCCCAACTTATTACAAATCATTTTATTGAATATACACAAACAAAATTTGTTTTCTGTAGCAGTGACGTGTTTAAAAAACACTACTAAAAAAATAGCTTTTAACATCGCTACGTTAACATCGGTTTTCTGAAAAATCGATGTTAACGAAAACGCGGTGACAAATTCATAAATAAAAGATCAATATAACATCGGTTTTGTTAAAAATACTTAAAAACCGATGTTAACCAGTTCATATTAACATCAGTTTTTAAGTTTTTTTAACAAAACCGATGTTAAGGTGAACTACTTAACATCGATTTTCAAGTTTTTTAAGGAAACCGATGTTAACGTGAACTACTTAACATCGGTTTTCAAGTTTTTTAAGGAAACCGATGTTAACGTGAACTAGTTAACATCGGTTTTTAAGTTTTTTTAAGGAAATCGATGTTAACGTGTACTATTTAACATCGATTTTTGAATGAAAACCAATGTTGTCCTTGTTAAAATACTAGCCCCCAAATCAAATACCACCATTGTCGCGCACTTCTCTTTTCCCTCATCCCTAACCTCATCCTTAACCTCGCGACCTCATCCCAAGTCTCATTGTCGGCATGGCTCACTGTCACAGACCTTCCATTTCTGTTCTTCTCGCTCGCGACTTCCGGCTACTCTGACAAGGTAAACACAACTGTGACGACGCTTCTGCATCTGTGTTCTTCTTTTTTTAGTGTCTTTTTCTATTGGGGTAGCTTCTTTTCCAGTGTTGGTGTAGCTTTTATTTCTCTTTAAATAGGTATTTACAAATGTGGTCTGTATGAGGTTTGTAGTGCTATGGCTCTATGAGGTTTTCCTTGTTTTAATGTACAGTAATGCTAATGATTAATGGTCCCATGCATGCGTAATGTATGTTTTGTGTTGTTTCTCAGTCTTTTGGTCTGCTCGCAACAAAGACATTTCTATTTTGCTATCACTCGCACGGGCTCAGGTAGTGTCTCTTTTGCTCTGTTCTCTTTGACGTATTATCGCAGCTCATATTTTGAATTAACTGGTTGGTATTCGTTGTTTATGTTACCGCCATGGATTTCCAAAGTAGGAGGCCTCATTTGCTCGAGACCGTGGTTCACATTGTTTGTGTTGGCTTCATAGGTACTTGACTTTATTCCATGGTTGTTGGTGTTGCTTATTCATGTGAAAGAGACAATGGGTATTTGTTGATGTATTTTTGTTAAAAAAATGTTGAATAATTGTGTGGTCATTTGCTGGAATTGGTTTTGTTTGGTATTAATTGTATGTGGTAGGGGACTATGTGGTTTTAAGATGAAATGTTGGATATGTCAGATGTACATTTGTAGCATTAACGGATGTATATGCCTTTGTTGGATTTATGATAACTAATAATGGTCACCCAAGCAAATGAGCATAAGACCTGGAGATTTACACTATGACAAACAAGAAAGAAAAACAAAAACACTATACATGGTGGTTGGTTTGTTTTGGTTTCTGTTTTGGCTTGTGGGATACACCAATAGTAGGGATAGTTATAGCCGTATTGATGTTTAATTTATTGTCACTGTTATTATACTAAATGAAGTTTCTATGGCTGGTTAAAGAATTTAGGACACTTAGTGACTAATTAAGTAAACTTGTGATGCTATTTTTTGTCCTTGTTAAGCAAACTTGTTAAGTATTTTTGTTAGGAATAATTGGGAGCTATGTTAGGCTTATGATGTTGGGTATAACATAAGTAGCAACACTGGTAGAGTCTGTTTTAGTCATTGGATTGGTCAGGCTCTCAAATAATGGTGTTGCCAAGCAATAAATAATGATGTTACCTATTTCCAAGAACTTCATGAAGACTGATTATAAGATCCTCTTCCTGCTGTGAGAACATGCCTCTCTTTAAATCAGGCCTCTAATAATTTATCCATCTCAACTTGCAACTCTTTCCACATCTTTGCAATCCAGCAAATTCATCATGAAATGATTTAAGAAGCTGTCTCCCATCTCTATTATGATGATGCATGTACTTAGCAAATATATCACAGGTTTTCGGTCAAATGTTTATACCAAGGCCCACGAACACTAATTGAAATAGTGGCTGCCACAATGAAAACACTAGTAGTTTCCACAACCTTATCAGTCAGAATACCAGCCCCAACTTTCATTAGAGCCATTTCTGCTAATTTCCTCCCACAGATCCCACTTCCACCAAGCGCAACGTTGTGCAAAGCTGAATAGACAACATTAAACACCTTCTGGAAAACAACATCCCCATCTTGTAAGCTCTTTCCTAGCATCCTAGCAGCAACTACCTTCCTTGACTCAAGTTTCCCAGTATCTTCCCCTTCAACCATGGGAAAATTGCAGATCATGAAAAATAGAATGAACACTTATGCAAATAACCAAGAGGGGGGGTGAATTGGTTTTTCCTCAGAGTTTTTAAAATTTAAAACAATTTTGTACACAACGAAAGACTTTGAAAGAAGGATCGTATCTTAACCAATTAAAATATCAAACTTTTAAAATCAACTTTTATCTCAATCAACCCACTCTTGAGCTTCACACAATCTTGTGATGTTAACAAAAATAATATTTCAAGAACAATATGAATATGAACAGAAAATTATAAATACACACAAGATTTATACTGGTTCACCTCTCAACCCCGGAAGCTACATCTAGTTTTACTTCTAATCAACCTTGATTAGAGTTTCCACTATAACAAAATGATTATCTTTACAAGCAAACATAGATATCTTTTACCCACCCTAGGTAAAATTCAAAATCTAAACCTATAGACTTCTCAAAAGATCTAAGAACCAGAGATCCCTTCTTTGTTCTACCCACTAGATATCTATCTAGTAATGCTTTAAAGATACAAATCGTTATATCAACAACAAACTATCAAAACATACAATTTCAATACGAAACAACAAAGAACTTGATTAAAGAAAGATATCACCTGAACATCCTCAGTGAAATAAATGAATTTAAATGATCAAACCAGACTGAGAATAAATGCCATGATCTTTCTTGATGATTTCTTTATCACAAATGATGCTTTAGAAAAAACTAATCATGAAAAGATGACTCAACACATGAAAGTCTTCATGATTCTTGAACCCAAATCAATGAATGTTTCTAAAGATCCTTGGTGCTTCTAAAATCTCCTGAGAGTGTGTTTACAAGGCTTACTTCGTAAAACTAAAAGTCTCTACTCACTTAATGAGTGACATCTATTTATAAAAAATAGAATTAACTGAATGTAATCGATTATTCTGTAATGGTAATCAATTATTTAACAAATGTAATCGATTAAAGTTCCAAAATAATCGATTAAAGTGTTTATGTGAAATCTGGAAAAACTTCTTAAGAACAAATAATCGATTAATCCATATCGTAATCGATTATCACAGAAGATCTGGATTTTGTGATGCACTGAAGTAATAGATTAATGCTCAAATAATCGATTAACACAGGGAGTGTGAAAACGTATCAATGCTTATTTAATCGATTACAACAATTTGGTAATCGATTAAACCAGATAAAAATGCTTCTGAGAACTATGCAGACACACAGATAATCGATTAATCCGTCATGTAATCGATTATCACAGAACGACTTAACCAAGTCAGCTGAATGTAATCGATTACAAACATTTGGTAATCGATTAAAATGTTCATGTCTTTAAATGCAGTTATGTAACCAAGCAATTAATCAATTAAATGCAATCAGTAATCGATTAAAGCAGTGAAAAATACTTTTTATGAAAACTTTAAAGCTTTAATGTCATGCCAAATGATTCATGGAATGTGTATGACCTAATCATGGATTAATGAGCTAATGTATGCATGACTTATTCAGTTTATGTGAGGAATGAGGGATTATATCTTTCTTGAACCAAACCTTTTAAACAAAGTACATATGCCATCAAATTGAGTGGGCATGTAAAATCAAAACTTAAAATCAAGCTTGACTTGATTCTTCATGATCATCCTCAACCTCTGCATCATATCTAACAGATCACTTGTACAATGTCTTGAATATCAGCATCTTCAACACACTCTAGGAGATCCAAGAGTTGTACAGCACACTTAGACACTGAGTTTTCCATATCTGCAGGGCTAGCTACTGTCTTTTCACTCAAGAGAACCTGACGACCAATAAGAATGTTGCCATTCCCAATATAGAGATAATATTAGTAAAATAACAATTTATACAGTACCATCATCAGCCTAAATTATTCAATTAAGTTGATGTGATAACCTCTCAACACAAATATCATGCTATTTACCTTGTAGAAATGACAATAATCTTCTGAATTTGAGCCTGAACAAAACTCAGCCTCGAGAAGTTAAGGGATACAGTTTCTGGGAGATCATCTTGTGTCAAACCAGATATTCCACTAACTAGTTTAAGCAAACCAAGCCTCACACCAAATTCATGCACAACACTAACATATTAGTAAGCATGAAGCCTAAGTTGATTCACTCAATCATACTGTAACATTAGGTTAGATGAATTACTCACCTATAGTTTGGTGATGTGGGACTATATGGATTTGAGGGAGACAATCTCGGACTGCTTGGAGAATATGCTAACAAAGGACTATACTTTGCTGACTATGGATTGGAACTAGGGGAAGTAGGGCTATATGATGGCGAGGTAAGGCTATACGATGGTGAGGTTGGGCTGTATCCAGGCGATGTGGGGCTGTAAGCAGGTGATGTAGCACTATATGATGGACACGTCGGACTATAAGAGGGTGATGTAGGGCTGTAGTCAGGTGAAGTTGGACTATAAGATGGTGAAGTTGGACTATAGGAAGGAGATGTGGGGCTGTAAGCTGGTGAAGTGGGGTTGTAAGCTGGTGAAGTTGGGTTGTAGCTGGGAGAGGTAGGACTGTACCTGGTTGATGTGGGGCTGTAGCTGGGTGATGTGGGAGAGTAGGATGGACTGGTAGGCGAATAAACTGAACTTGTAGGACTATATCCCGGAGATGTAAGCAGGAGATGAAGTAGGAGAAAATGCCATCCCACCAACATAAGGTGAAAACTGTGCATCGATATCAAGCATGCATTCCTCATTATGCTTAAAACCTTAATTCTCATCAAACTTCTGAACTTTAGTATTTTTTATGGAAACCTTATTGATGTCTGGGATACCTCGTAAGGTCATTTCAGTTAGCATGTTGCTTTCTATTTTCTTTAAGAAAACATCATCTTCAGCAGACTCATCCTGAATCTCACCCTTGGGTGGTTCATCATTCATAATACAGATACGAAGTATAAGTTTTTCAGCATTGTCATCATTAAATATACAAGTCAAATCATCATCAACTTCAATGTTAATCTTCTCTGTAATGTCAGCCATACTCAACTTGTTATCCACCATCATTTCACGATTCAACTCTATGCGAAGCAACCAAGGTGAAATTTTTTGAAGAGCAACTTCTTCATCAGGCATTTCATAGTAGGACTTCACAAAATCAACGTCCTCTTCAATTGTTGTACTCATCGGGTCTGGATCATACTAATAAGTGCCACATTTCAGTTAATTTCATGTTTAAAATATTGGCACTTTATCTTTTGATTTCTTTCATTTTTGCTTATAAAATCCCTAAACCTAGTTAAAAAGCACCATATATTCATGTTTTAAAGTATTTTGGAAGATTAATTCAATCGTGCTTTGTATTTGAACAGATTTCGTGGAATTCTAAGGCTTCCAGAAAATCAAAGAAAGCAAGGAAGGTGCACAAATCAAGGAGGGGAAGTTTCAATAGCAAAACAGGCCCAAAAGCACCAAAGCCCAAAGGATTCTTCATGATTAAGTCATTATCTCGCCCAGGCCACCATTCCTAGTGTTATTTGGTCTCTCAGGCCACTCACAAGTTCCAAGAACCCCCATTAGCTCGCCCAAGCGACCAGAATATAAAGGAAATAGGCGCATGGGCGAGTGGAGCTAAGCAGGTGGAGGAATCCTATAAATAGGCCACGGATTTGTGAAGTTTTGCATCAATTTTTGGGAGTTCTCTCTCCCTCACTAGCTTTAGCTTTGTTCTTAGGTGTTAGGCTCTTAAATAGTAGGTTTAAGTAGGTTAGGAAAGTGAGAGAAGTGAGGTTTAGCGTGCAAGCTCTGCCGGAGAGAAGCGAGGATGGGAATGTTCAGCAGCTTCTTCTGAGAGGAGGTTCTCTCCATGTTGGGCTAGCTTCTTAGAGGTTGGATGTAATCTTCTTAACCCTATACTTCTTTTAATATTCATGTATGAGTCATTCTATTTATTATTGGTAGTTTCGTTCTGTGCTTAATGCTTGATCCTACTTGATCACTAGTATCACGAGCTTAAATCCGAAGTGAGACTGGAAAGTAATCTTAGGGTTTGAACTGAATGAAATTACTCGTTACGTTACGTTGCTAGGAATAGGGCATAATGTTTCGATTGCATAAAAGCACGTGATTATAGTTCTTAACACTGGGGTAATTTACTTAAATATGCGAGGGATCGATATTCGGTAAAATATCCTTAGAACTTGGATGCGAGGAATCGATTCAAGGTAACCTAGTGTGCATCAATAAGAATAGACAATGATTTATGCATGGTAAATATTAATTGAATATAGGATGTTAAGAATGATGAAATCCAATCCCGCTTTCTCATAAATGTATTTTCATTTTCGTTAAGTTTAGTTAGTTTACTTTACTTGCATCAACAAATGAAATATCGTTCAACCTACTTGTACATATCTATTCAACTGTTTAATTTTAGTTGGATTAACTGGGTAAGCTCAATTCCCTGTGTAGACGATCTTTATAAATTTGAAACTTACACATACCACACCTTTGGAGCTTCAGTCACACTCCTGAGAGTGGTATATTCTAAAGCACACTGCACACTCTTGGCTCTCTCTTTAGTCTTACCAACATCAGGTCTCAAGTACACAGACAGAGAAGGTGTTTTAATTCTCTTTGCCACATTAATGATTTCCCTTAACCTAGGAACACCAAGAGTAACATTCTTTGCACTGACACCAGCATAGTGGAAAGTGTTGAGAGTCATCTGAGTAGCAGGTTCTCCAATTGATTGTGTTGCCACACAACCAATCATTTCTACAGAAGCTACAAGGGACTGCAAGAACCTTGATTCTATTTCTCTCACTACCCACCCAAATGCCTCACGAGAAAGCCTGTATTCCTCCAAGACCCTTTTACTGGCAAAAGTGCTGCAGAGCAGAATATTGAACAGGAGAGAAGCATTCTTCTGAGCTTCTTGACTCAAGAGATTTTCACCAGAAACAACCTTAAGTCGCTCCTGCAGCTTATGAATGGCTTCCACAATCTCTATTGGATGCATATCAGAAGGCCTTCGGAAGTCAACCTTAAATGTCTTTTGAGCATTCAAGATAAGTCTCTTCAGGTTAACAGGTAGTGGCAGAGAACTGTCACCAGTTGTGGCTATCTCAGTTGCAAGTAGAAATCTATCAGCTTCAACCTTTTGAACTTCAGCCTCAAACACATTACGAAACTCTCTGATGGTTTTTAAGTCTTCTACAGGCTCTTAAAGCATGTAAGTAGGATTCCAGTTTTCATCATCAAATTTAGACCTAAACAACCCTGCCAAATTCTATTTTTTTCATTTTAAGGGAATCCAGCTTCTGTGTTTCAATCCAAACAGCATGCATACCATCTTCTCCGTAGAGAAATTGTATGACATCTCCTAAAGAGTTTCTAACTGTCGCATCATATTTAACCATCACCTATTGTCAGTTGGAGATGTACTTTCCTCCTTCATTTTTCGACATAATGGTTCACTTGTTCATCTGGTGAGGGAAATTAAATTATGTGGACCCGTTTATTTATGGTGGATGTACCCGATCGAGTGATACATGAAGATCTTGAAAGGGTATACAAAAAACCTGCACCGTCCTGAAGCATCCATACTTGAAAGTACATTACAGAAGAAGTGGTTGAATTTTGTTCAAAGTACCTTGAGAAAGCAAAACCTATTAGTTTTCTCGAGCTGCGACATGAGGACAAAGTGGGAGGAAAGGGTACACGAGGGCTGCATGTTATAACGCCTGCTTTGCAGGAATTGTATCAAGCTCATTTGTATGTCCTGAATAACAGTAATGAAGTCCTGCCATATATGGTTCGTCATGAAGCACTACTTAAGGAAAGTAATCCAAGAATGACGAAGAATAGGCTGTTGAAAGAGCATAACAAGACTTTCTTGAATTGGTTTAAAGATACAATATTTAGTGATGAATATGTATCTGAAACACTGAGGAAGTTAGCAGATGGGCCAAAAAGAAATGTGAGAAGTTGGCAAGGGTACGATATCAACAAGTACTCCTTCTATACAAAACAACAAGATGACAAGAGCACAATTCAAAACAGTGGGGTAAGCCTAAGAGCTGAGTCGCAACACTTTGCTACTGTCCATGACGACAATCCACATTTGGCGTGCTTGCCTTACTTTGGAGTCAGTAATGACATATGGGAGTTTAATTATGTTAGTTTCTCTGTGTGTGTTTTCAAATGCAAGTAGATCTTAACAAGCTAGCTTATCAAGACGAACCTTTCATCATTGAAGAACAAGCTAAACGAGTGTTTTATGTTCAAGATCCGTGTGACGAAAGGTGGTCAGTGGTACTACACGGAAAAACCATTGGCATTAATGTTGACGACGATGACTCAATCGCCGATACAAGTGTGACTCATTTCTCGTCAGAAATACCTAACGTCAACAGAGAAGACGAAGTTGACGATGTTCATGCCAATCGAAATGATCATGATGAAGGAGAATTAATTAACATCACCTAATGTAATTTGACCCTTTTGTTAACTAATTTCGACTTGTAAAAATTCATATGTAACCTAACTTGCCAGTTAACTTTACTTATCTATGTTCTTGTTTTTTTACAGGATCATGACTACACCACCCAGCTCCCCTCCTCGTGCTAAGTCACCACATCCTCCTCCTGAGTCAGTAGCGGCGCATGCTGAGTCAGCACCTCATCTTGAGTCAGGACCTTTGCCGTCTACATCAAAGAGGACGAGCAAAGCAACACGTCTGAGGTCACTGGCTACTAGAGCTCTTGTGGCTGACAGACCGGTGGTCCATGTGGATCCTAGCACAAGTAAGGCTGATGGTCCTCAGGCAAAGAAATTGAGGACATATCTAGGGATCGTGGCTAGAGACAAGGTGGATATCACTCTTCCTAATTGGAAGGAAGTGCCTTCAGCGCAGAAGGACTTGATTTGGGAGGACATTCAGGTATTACAATTTAAAGGTGTACCATATGTTTTTAAGCATTACACAGTATGTATGTTGTTCACTTTACTTTAAAACTGATTTCCTTTTAATGCAGGCTGAATTTGATATACCTGAAGCGTCCAACCATCGGACAAAGAAGAAGATTCTGCAGACCGTGGGCGAGCACTGGAGGCAATTCAAATCATACTTGACAAGGAAATAGGTCCTCACAGAAGGCAACGATGACGATGCCGACGCTGTATGCGATAAATACGACATTAGTAAGGAACAGTGGACCCAATTCTGTTAGAGTCGCCAAGCAGATTTGTAACACCCTTCTAATTACTATATTATGCCTAGGTCATAATACGTAACTAGAAGATGTTAGCTTTTCTAACGTAAAATTTTTAACCAAAATTGGTTAAGAAAAACTTATCTCAATATTAGAAAATTACGCTTATATTGAGCTTGTAGAGACATTTTGGTCTCTTTAATAAATTACAACTTAGTAATAACTTGTAAATAATATTCCCTACAATAATATTAATGTCCATATATTACAAAGCATATAACAAAATACTACAAGTCCGCAACCTTAAAAGAAATCTTCCAACTTGTCCTCACTTTGTAGCTCCTTCTTTCGATTTACCTGTCTGGAATGAAACGGGAATATACTAAAACAATGAGAATTCCCAAAGAATTCCCAATAGGTGAAAATTTGCTTATCATACAGTGTCATCGTTATCATTCCAGCTACTTCGGTTTATTAAGAAAACATGTGAACAATTATAGTTGATTTTTAATTTCATAAACATATAACCTGAAGTAGATTCATTTTATTCACAAACACTTAAAAATAATCTCATACTTCATCATTAATGCAAGCATCATTTTCAATCATGTCAATGCATAGGTTACCTTTATTATTTTACTCTTTAGTACCCTAAACTAGACAATGAGCTCATTACTAGACTTAGGTTGCTCCCGCAGGGTCGTGCTCAGCTTAACTGTATCACCCTTGGGTCAATATGTCTTTCCCGCAGGGTCGTGCTCGTCTTAACCGTATCACCCGTTGGGTACCATCAGGGTCGTGCTCATCTTAACTATATCACCCTTCAGGTATTATCTTTCTTTAGTCTTTCCCTCAGGGTCGTGCTCAGCTTAACCGTATCACCCTTTGGGCACCATCAGGGTCGTGCTCGGCTTAACCGTATCACCCTTCAGGTCTTATCTTTTTATCTTTCTTAATGCACATGACATGCTCAATGACATGCAAAGCTATATAACTCATGTCATACAATTATGCCACAAAACATCAAGATTTCATCATCACAAAGAAAATCATAACAAAGAACATTATAACAACAAGATTTCTTACTACATATGATTCAGTTCTTCCTATAATCTATACTCATCTAATAGTAATTAAATCCCTATCTTTTAGTGTGTTAAACTAAACTTACTAAGCTTTCTAAAAAGGTATCACATGCCTCAATTGAAGTTATAAAACTCTAGATATAATATTTTACAAATAGAACTTCAAATCTGCCAACAGTATCAAAATTCTATACTAACATCTCCTAATGATTTCACGATTTCAAGTAGTAAACAATCTAGTTTTAGCTGAAATTTTTATATATTATAGCTGACATCTAGATCTTTAATTCCATATATTATACACCTAATTTGAATAATAAATGAGAGAGAAATATTTTTTTTTAAACGGATGGCAGAAGCTATTTGGGTGTGAACAATTTCGGACAGCTTGAGCTAAAATAATTTCTGGGCATGATTCACTACTTATTTTGGTCCCATATTTTAGAACAAAATAGAGGACATCCTAAGCTTTAAAATGAGTGGTCAAAAATCTAGGGAGATATGGAAATTTCAAAACAGTCCAAAATTCAGCTCACAGCCATATGAATTTTCTCAAGAATCTAATGATAAATGAAACTAACTTTCACCTACCTCAAACAAGTTTGCTTCCAATTCCTCCAAGTACTTGGCTGCACCTTGAAAGGGACGTGGACTCTAACAGAATACTTGAACAAAAAACAGAGAGAATGAGAAGGGAAACTTTTGTGCAATTTTTACTCATAATCCAATTGGAAGAAGGTTCTCCTCTTTTATTACATCAGCAACTACTACTTGTAACTAACCAATACAAGTCACCTCATCTAATGGCCAACAATGCAACAGAAAATACAATAATATTGGACCCAACTAACTACACTTCAGTTACATAGTCCTTGGCCCAAGAGGGAGCTCCAGCCTTACATCTCCTCCTAGGCTCATTGGGCCTAACATTGCCCTCCTCTTCAACTGAAACCTTGTCCCCAAGGTTCATTTGTGGCAAAATAAAATCTGGATAGTGTAAAACTATATCAGATTCATGCTCCCAAGTAGCATCCTCCGGTAGGGAATTTGTCCACTGAATTAGCCACTGCTTGCAAGTACCTTGAGCTTGTTTAAACTCCCTTGACATCAAAGTTGCTAATGGTGTTTGTACTGGACAATTTTCATGACTGCTCTCTGGTAAAGTGATGTGTTGCAAACACATCTAGTTTTTAGTATAGTTTTAAAGTTAGATTTTAATTAAATATGTAGGAAATAGGATCGAATTAGGTTAGTTTAGCCTTTTTATTACTTTGAATTAATTTCAAGACCATTTGAGCATTTTACAGGTTAAAAGGAGGAAAACTCAAGTAAAAAGAGAAAACCAAGATTGAAGGCCCACGCTATCAGCGTGGGTATTCACGCCATCAGCGCCAAATAAAGGGCAAAGGAGGCTGAAGACTCGAAAGATCCACGCTATTA
>PYAF01002474.1:0-20711 GCA_007407185.1 Glycine tomentella
ACGTTTTAGATTAATCTTCGCTTAGTTGATTAATCTGGACTGATAAGGATTAAGCAGGACAGATTATCTTTCGTGAACCGAGGAAATTAGAGGCGCAATCTGTTCTAAGGGTCTGACTTATTTTTAATTACTGCAGTTAATTGTTAATTCTGTTTAATTTAGTTTTCACATTCTGTTTAATTTAGAATTCTCGCATTCTTCCAAATACCCCCCAACACGTTTTCAATCCCTTAAACATTGACAATTGATCGTTGAGAGACGACCTAGGAGTCACTTTCCTAGTACTACATTTTAAAATCAAATTAATTTGGTTGCGTACGACCGCGATCATTTACCTAAACGTATGTGTCAACAAGAATAGAAAATGCATAGGTAAAATCAATTAAAGGGATAAGCAAGACGAAACCCAATCCTATATTTACTTGACTTGTATCCGTTTATTTATTTCATTTCCCGTAATCATTTATTTGTTTTCCGTTATCTTATTTTACATTTTTCGCAAACAAACAACAAATGAATCTTCGCCTTTTATCTGTATATAACTACTAAACTATTAATTTTAAATCAACCGACGTAAACCCAAATCCCTGTGGAGACGAACTTTTATAAATTTGAAACTTACAGCGATAACAACGGTACGCTTGCGTGGTAAAAATCCCTAACACTGACATAAATGAGTTTGGGCCCAACAAGGCCACTACCCATTTAATGACAACACAGAGCACTAGCAATGCTTTGTTGCCCCAAAACTAGTTAGGTAAATGACAAGATCATTCTATTAAATCTATTTGGTTTCCGTATGTATTTCCTTTCGTCTCGGTTAACTTCCCATCAAACCTAGGGTAAGGAAATGTATCAACCCTTGCAGTCTAGGGTAAGCTTTAATACGAAATAGGGAGTCTCCAATTTTACTGACTCTAAAGGCAAATCATCTCATGATTTCTTTTACTATGCATAGATTCCCAAGTCCCATAAATGTCATCCCGATTTCTCCAATTTACAGATAACCTAATCTCTCACAGAGATTTGACGAATCCCTTCAGCTAGTCACCCTAGACTCATGTTCTTTCAGGACATGTACATCCTAATCTAATGAAAAGATTGTCTCTAGGACATCCATATACTAACAGATGCAATTTCACATAGATAAGCACATAACAAGCATGCTAGCAGATGTTAGACTCATATGGGATACCTAGAATGTTCCTAAGAGTATAGAAGCTATCTCTAGTCAAAGGTTTAGTGAATATATCAGCCAATTGATTATGAGTATCAATGAAATCAATTTTGATATTACCTTTTTGGATGTGATCTCTAAGGAAATGACGTCTTATCTCAATGTGTTTGGTCCTTGAGTGCATTATTGGATTCTTGGATATATTGATCGCACTTGTGTTGTCAAAAAGCAAGAGTATTTCTTTTAATTCTACACCAAAATCTTGTAATTGTTGCTTCAACCCAAGACTTTGAGCACAACGACTTCCAGCAGAGATGTACTCAACTTGAACAGTTGATAAAGAAACACAAGATTGCTTTTTGCATTGCCATGAGATTAGTGAACTGCCAAGTAGATGGCAAGTTCCAGTAGTGCTTTTTCTATCCAATTTGCACCCTGCAAAGTCAGAATTAGAATATCCAATTAAGTTGAGTAATGCACCTTTTAAAAGGAAATCTTAGATGGCATGTTACAAAAATTGCTGAAATGCAAACTGAAATTTGTATTTACCTCAAAGGTTGTGTTTACCTCAAAGTTATTTGCATGAACTCATGATTTGTGAAGCTCATAAAGGGGGGTTAATGGGACATTTTGGGGTAGAAAAGACTTTAAACATATTGCATGAACATTTTTATTGGCCTAAAATGAAACATGATGTCATCAAATTTTGTTCTAATTGCATTGTGTGTCATAAGGCAAAGTCTAAAGTCATGCATCATGGTTTATATACCCCATTACCTATCCCTACCTTACCTTAGACCGATATTTCTATGGATTTTGTACTTGGTCTTCCAAGGTCCAAGAGAGGCAAGGATTCAATTTTTGTGGTCGTTGATAGGTTTTCCAAGATGGCACATTTCATACCATGTCACAAAGCAGATGATGCTTGTCATGTGGCGGATCTTTGCTTTAAAGAAGTAGTACGTCTTCATGGATTACCTAGGAGTATTGTGTCAGATAGGGATTCCAATTTTTTTAGTCATTTTTGGAAAACATTGTAGGGGAAACTTGGAACCAAGCTTCTTTTCTCCACCATGTGTCATCCTCAAACCGATGTGCAAACTAAGGTAGTAAATAGAACACTCTCAAAACTACTACGGTGTTTCATCAAAGGTAATTTGAAAACTTGGGAAGAATGGTTACCCCATGTTGAATTTGCTTATAATAGGGTAACCAACTCTACCACTTCTTTTTCTCCTTTTGAGGTTGTTTATGGTTTTAATCCTTTATCTCCTCTTAATTTAATTCCCTTGCCTAATGATTCTTCTATTTTGAGTATGGATCGGCTTTCTAGAGCCACTTTTGTTAAGGATCTCCAGGAAAAGGTGCGGAATCAAATTGAGAAGAAGATGGAACAATATTCCCGACTCGCTAACAAAGGGAAAAAGGCTATGGTATTTGAACCCGGTGATTGGGTTTAGTTGCATCTAAGGAAGGATAGGTTTCCTCCCCAAAGGAAATCTAAACTCCAACCTAGGGGTGATGGACCTTTCAAGATCCTTGAGAGAATTAATGATAATGCCGACAAGATAGACTTGCCAAGTGAGTATGGAGTGAGTTCTACTTTTAATGTCACTAATCTTTCTCCTTGTGATGTAGGTGTTTTGAATGCAAATCCGAGGACGGATTCTTTTCAAGAAGGAGGGGATGATAGAGGACTATCTAAGGATCATGATGATGGAGGTCCATTACAAGCCAAAGGTCTAGAAGGAGAGCTTGAAGCACTTCCTTTGGTAAGCTTTGAAGGACCCATGACAAGAGCTAGAACTCAAGGCCTTCAAGACCACATCAAAAATGCCTTATATCTTGTGGACAAGCATGAATAGGCACACCAAATTCAATGAAAACACATCCAAAAAGTCTTGTCTGTTGTTATAAGCATTTGCTGTCTGTTTTAATCGATTAAATGTGTCTGTAATCGATTAAAATGCAAATGCTTTCCGTCTGTCTGTCTATTTTTCTGTCTGTCTATTTTAATCGATTATTTCACTATTGTAATCGATTATTTGTCTGTTGTAATCGATTACAACGTTGCTGTAATCGATTACACAGTGCAAAACGCTGTGTTTTAATCGATTACGCTTCGTTTTAATCGATTATTTTCATTTAAAATGATATTGCAACTTTCCTTTTGTTGTTTTCATGTAATGGGCTTTGATATTTCCGTAAATAGGCCTAAATCTACGTTTTTAGGGGTTTATTAGAGGTCTAGCCCTATAAATACTCAGACTTTGCTATTTTTGGTTAACTTTGATTAATGAAATTGAGCTTTTGCTTAAATTGAGAGATTAGCCTCTTGGTTCTTGATTGAGATCAAATTGATTCTTATCAAGGAAGCTTTCTTTTGTGGCGAATCCTCCTCTGACTTATTGTTCCGATTGGGGATCGTGGCATCATTCTAAATCATTCCTTAATCTTCTCCATTTTTCTATTTGAATTTCAAACCCTAATTCATGGAGTCTTGAAGATTACAATCCGGAAACGATTCGAGCTAAGCATTCATGTCTTGGTAGTCATCAATAATCGATTAAAATGTTCATAAGGCAATATGCAGATCTGTTCACATGCATTTAATCGATTATATCATATAGGTAATCGATTAAAAACCGTGTAAAACAATTTTTATGAAAATCTAATTGCCTTTATGACTTAACATCTAAATGCTTATTACCATATGATTAAACATGAATTAATGTATGTATGAATGCATGAATCAATCAAGATTAGTGAGGATTATGAGGCTTTAACCACTTGAACCAAGCTTAAGCAAGAAATTACAAATTCCATCAATTGAGTGGGCATGTAAAATATCAAAACTTGCATTCTTCATTCTTCTTGATTCCATATCTTCATCTTCCTCATAGCTAACAATCTCCCCCTTTTTGATTTAAGCATGTTAAATACTTAATTGATGGAACATGCCTTTTAGGAAGATGTTTATCCTGAAAATTTCCCAACTTTTGCAAAGACCAAGTATTATATCCAAAACTTGATTTTTACTTAAACAAATTCAACATCCATTCATAACATTCAGACATTCATCATAAGTTCAATCATTATTAGCTCATTCATTCTTAGCTCCCCTTGAGTTAAACATTCATTCCCTTTTATACATTTATCAATTATCATATCTACTCCCCCTTATTTGGCATACCAAATTAAAAATGACAGAAGTAGATAAAAATAGAAAAGGAAATAGATGAAATTCATTAATAATAACCAAGGAAGTACAGAGCATAAGATAAGCAAAGACAAATAACAGAAATTAAAAAACTTAAACAAACATAACAAAAACATAAAATAAGACTAGAACTAATCTAAATCTCTAGATTCATCCCTAAAGATCTTAGATTCTATGTTCTTCATCCTAGTCTTCAATTCTTTCAAAGATGAATTCACTTCATCTCTTTGTTCATGATGGAGGGAAAATAATGCATCCATCTTTTAAATCATCAAAGATTCAAAGTGAAAGTAGTGTGGTTCAGATGGTGCAGGCTAATCTTGAGCTTCCTCAGCAGCTCTTAGCTGATGTCCTTCTTCATCACCTCCTTCTCCTTCTTCCTCAGCCAATGGCACAGGTTGGCCTGCCATTTGCCATCCATAAGGAGTCTTCACCATGCCAAGCTTTGTGAGGTGCTTCTCCATGATTTGGCTGTTGCTTGAGTTGGTATGATCCATGACCTCATTTGACGTATCCACTTGAAAGTAGTCAATGAATCTTGAAACCAAAGAAATATAGGGAAAAGGATAGTTTACCAATCTTTTTGATTTCTGCATAATTTCTTGAAGGATCAAAATCCAGTTCAGCTTGATTCCTTTCTTCAAGCCATAGATAACTTGAAGATCATCATCTGTAGCTTGAGCGTGATTAGTAGACCTGGGTGTGAGAATGTAGGTGATTAAGTAATGTAACAGCCTGTCCTCATGTGTCATAGGACTAGTGCTTAGCCTTAACCTCAGATTCATGTGAAGGTCAATGAGCATGGTTCTATACGTCTCCATCTTGTAGTATCCTTCAGCTTCCTCTTCAAATCTTTTTTCTTCATCAAAGGAGATACCAGCAACCTCATTCCAAATCTCAAGAGTGATTTCCATAGCAACATCATTGACTTGGGTGAGCATAGTTCCATGCATGGAAATCTTGGAACAGGTGTAGAAGACTTTAACTAAATCAGGATAGAATGTGTCTTTCATTTCAACAAACTTTGTTAGGCCTTGTTGCTCTAACAACTGTGGAAACTGAAATCCTTGTTGGGCAAACCAAGCAAGGCTCAAGAATTTGGGTGGATAGAGGAGCTTGGTAGCATTGAACTGCAAATAGTTCATCTTATCAGCTTCATTGGAAAACCAATGATCAAGCCTATTTGTGACAGGGTTAGAAGGCTAGGCTTGTGCTTTTCTTTTGGAAGTTTTGACCTTTTTGAAAGTAGACACGGTGAGAGTACGAAATTCGAAGAAAAGGATGAAAAGAACCTCTTAGGATAAGATAGTTTCAGAGAGAATTAGAGAATGAGAAAACAGAGTTTGAGGTGTGAGATACTAATTTCACAAATTCACTATTTATAGGCAAATTTGAGGTTGTAGGCAATTGAAAGTATGAAAAATATAGCTATTGTGGCCTTAATCACTCACATAATGGCTTTGATTGCAACAAAAACAGTCAGATTCTGCAGTAACCACTGAAATAATCGATTATTTCGCTTATGTAATCGATTATTTCAATTGAAATATCACTACTCAGAAATGATGTAATCGATTAAAATCTTAAGTAATTTATTATATCAGAGCACGTAGCATGTTGAAGATGAAGTGTAATCGATTATAATTTGATTTAATCGATTAAGACAGAGTGAGATGGAAATCTCAGACAAGCAGGATTAGAATAATTGATTATTTCGATGTAGTAATCGATTATTCCAGAGAAGTGAGAATTTTGCAAAACACAGTGACTTCATGTAATCGATTAAATGGTCGACTTAATCGATTATTCCAGAGTGAACATGATTTTTCTGGAACTCGAAGTGAGAATAATTGATTAATTTAATGATGTAATCGATTACAATAGCTTTGACTTGTTTCTAAGAAGCACAGGATGAACAAATAATCGATTAAAGCTTTATGGTAATCGATTATTTCAGCTTTTATACACCAAATGTAAATTTTATGCAGCAAACAATATGTAAGTATAAAATCAATTTGAGTTGTTATTCTTCATGCAATGTCTAAGCCATTTATAATCAAAGAAAGTAATCATAGGAATGCCACTCAACACGTACTAGATTCATCCAAAATTCCAAGCATGCTTCTTAATATAAAGAATCTATCACTATCCAAAGGTTTGGTAAAGATATCATCCAATTGATTCTTACTATCAACAAACTCAATTTTAATGTTACCTTTTTGTACATGATCTCTGATAAAATGATGTCTTATTTCTATATGCTTTGTCCTGGAATGCATGATTGGATTCTTGGAGATATTTATAGCACTTGTATTGTCACATAGAAGTGGAATTTATTGGAGTTCTAAACCAAAATCTTGGAGTTGTTGCTTCAACCATAAACTTTGAGCACAACAACTTCCAGCTGATATGTACTCAGCTTCAGCTGTTGACAAGGCTACACAAGACTGCTTTTTGCAATGCCAAGAAATTAAAGAGCTTTCTAATAGATGACAAGTACCACTTGTGCTCTTTCTATCCAACTTGCATCCTGCAAAATCAGAGTCAGAGTAAGCAATTAAATTGATTGTTGTACCTTTTGGATACAAAAGTCTCACTTTGGTGTAGACTTTAGATATTTGAAGATTCTTTTCACTGCTATTTGATGATTCTTTAGGATTAGCTTGATATCTAGCACATAAGTAAACACTTAACATAATGTCAGGTCTACTTGCTGTAAGATAAAGCAATGATCCTATCATTCCTCTATACTTTGACTCATCAACTCTTTTCCCTTTTTCATCAGAATCTAGGTAGTTAGAAGTTCCCATTGGTGTTGCTACAACTTTGCAATTTTCCATGTTAAACTTCTTTAACATTTCCATGCAATATTTTGATTGGCTAAGGAAAGTTCCATTCTTCATTTGTTTAATTTGTAGTCCTAGGAAGAATGTGAGCTCTCCCATCATAGACATTTCAAACTCATTCTGCATGCTAGCTGAAAATTCTTTACACAAAGAATGATTAGTGGAACTAAAAATGATATCATCAACATAGATTTGTACCAAGAGTATATCCTTGTTTCTTCTTTTGATGAACAAGGTTTTGTCCACTTCTCCTCTTGTGAATGATTAATCAAGCAAGAACTTGCTCAACCTCTCATACGAAGACCTTGGAGCTTGTTTCAATCCATATAATGTTTTTCTCAATCTGTACACATGGCTAGGATATTGATGATCTACAAAACCAGGAGGTTGGTCAACATATATCTCTTCATCAATATAACCATTAAGAAATGCACTTTTCACATCCATTTGAAACAATTTAAAGTTCATCATACATGCATATGCAAGAAGTAATCTTATGGCCTCTAGCCTAGCAATTGGAGCATAAGTTTCATCATAATCAATGCCTTCCTCCTGGTTGTAACCCTTTACGACCAATCTAGCTTTGTTTCTTATTATGATGCCACTTTCATTCAGCTTGTTCCTAAATACCCACTTAGTGTCAATAGGTGTGTGAGTGGTAGGTCTAGGTACTAGCTCCCAAACATTATTTCTTTTAAACCGATTTAATTTCTCATGCATAGCAATTAACCAATGTTCATCTAATAAGGCTTGTTCAATGTTATTAGGTTATATTTGTGATACAAAAGCCATAGTGCAACAAAGATTTCTTAAGGAAGATCTAGTTGATACTCCCTTTGACACATCACCAATTATGTTGTCCAATGATAAGTCTCTTGTGGTTCTCCAATCTTTGTGTCTAGGTGTAGCTGCTTCTTGATTTGTTTCTTCAAATGTTTCTTCTTCTTCTAGCCTACTAGCTTCTATGTGCTACTGTCTTTCTTCTTTGTTTTTTGCATCATTATCACTCAAAACTTCTTCTTGAGAAGGGTTAGTTTCATCACATACTATATGTACAGACTCTTCAACACACAAGGTTCTCTTGTTAAAGACCCTATAAGCCTTACTTTGTAAGGAATATCCTAGAAAGATAGCCTCATCAGCTTTTGAGTGAAACTTACCAAGATTATCTTTGTCAGTATTTAAAACAAAGCATTTACAACCAAATGCCTTAAAGTGAGAGATGTTTGGTTTCCTCCTTTATAGATTTCATAAGGAGTTTTCTTTAAAATAGGCCTTATGAGAATCCTATTAAGAGTATAACAAACCATACTCACAGCATCTGTCCAAAAATGCTTAGGTAATTTTGTTTCATTTAGAAGAGTCCTTGCTTCAAGTGATCTGTTTTTCCTCTCCACAACACCATTTTGTTGTGGTGTTCTTGGAACTGAAAAATTGTGATTAACTCCAAAATCTTCACAGAACTTTTCAAAGTGTTCATTTTGGAATTCACCTCCATGGTCACTTCTAATTGAAACAATATTATAGCTCTTTTCATTTTGAATTACCTTGACAAGTTTCTTAAAAGCCGAGAATGCTTGGCTTTTGGATCTTAAGAACAATGTCCAAGTGTATCTAGAGTAATCATCAACTATAACAAGTCCATAATAATTTCCTCCTAAGCTCATGGTTCTTGAAGGACCAAATAAATCCATGTGAAGCAATTCAAGAGGTCTAGAAGTAGAAATCATATTCTTACTTTGAAAAGAGTTTTTAGTTTGCTTCCCTCTTTGACATGCTTCACAAATTTTGTCCTTTCCAAACTTAAGCTTAGGTAGACCAATTACTAAGTCTTTCCTAATTAACTTGTTCAGATGATGCATGTTTATATGTGATGTTCTTCTATGCCATAACCATGTTTCATTCACTTTACTCATCAAGCAATCAGTTTTATGTATGAATGCATGGTCAATAGACAAGACATAGATATTACCTTTTCTCTTACCAATGTGTGCCACTTTGCTATTTTTATCATCATGTATCAAGCAAGTCTCATTGTTGAAGGTGACTTTGAAACCTTTATTAGACAATTGACTAATGCTAAGTAAATTGTGTTTCAGCCCTTCAACATAAAGCACATCCTTGATTTTTGTAGATAAGTTATCTCCAATATTCCCTTGCCCAATTATTCTACCTTTATTATTGTCCCCATATCTAACATATCCTCTTTCTTCAAGTACAACATCTGTTAGCATGGATATGTCTCCTATCATGTGTTTAGAGCATCCACTATCTAGGTACCAAATTGAAGATTTTGCTCTAAGACACATCTGCACAAATCAAATTAAAAAGAGAAATAGGGTCCCCAATTTAAGTTGGGTCCAAAGGGGTTAGTTGCTTTCTTTGTTTTCTCAACCCATATACATTCACCATTAGGAACATAAAATCTTCTAGCAAAGCACTTGTATGATGTGTGACCGTTAAGCATACAATAATTGCAAGGAAGAGATTTTGATGTTCTAGCTTGAGTAAATCTATTGTAGTTATTTGATTGATTGTGTTGCATATGATATTTATGCTTTTGTGGTACCAACACAAGCTTATTTTGGGTTCTAGCTCCATGTTATATCCCAAACCATAAGTATCACCAGCAAATTTTTGCACACTTAGTAACTCATCTAAGTTGCATTTGCCTTTGCAATATTTTCTTAGCAAATCAACCAAATAGCTATTTTCAGTTTTTAAGCACATGTTTTCTTTTCCTTTGCTGAGCTTATAATCATCAAATTCTTTTTGCAATTCATTATATTCATCAATCTTAGAGTTGGCTAAGGAACATGTACATCCTTTCTCTTTGTAACTTGAGAGAAGCTTATCATGATCTTCTTTCAATTTACAAAGCTCTTCTTGCAATTCAGCAAGTTTGGATACATGCCATCTTAGATCACTCTTAAGTTTGTTGTTTGCTTTTGCTAGCTTTTGAGCTTCTAAATGCATCTCATGAAATGCATCAACTACATTCTCAAATTCAGCATTTACCTCTGATTCTGTACTTGATTATTCATCTTCTTCATTAATGGTAGATGTAAGGCATAGGTGAGCTTCAACTTCTTTTTCTAAAGAGGATTCAGAACTTGTTGATTCATTATCCTCCCAAGCAATTAGGCCTTTCTAGGCTTTCCTTCCCTTCTAGATCTCTTCTCAACTTATGGCTTCTTTGATAATGAGGGACAATATGATTTTATATGACCTTGCTTTCCACATTCAAAGCAAGTAATTGAGGAGGAGTTGTTGTTCTTGTTGGTGTTGTCATTTCTTTTCTTTTGAAATGGTTGTTTTCTGCCATTATTCTTTCTTAGAAACTTGGAAAACTTTCTTACAATGAGATTCATATTCTCATCATCATCATCTTTACTTGAACTATCATCTTTTTCTATCTTTGAAGGTGCAGCTTTTAATGCAATGCTCTTGTGCTTTTTATCTGCATCTTCACCATTTATTAGTTGAGATAATTCAAGCTCATCTTCACCATCTATCAACTCTTTTGCATCAAAAGTTTTTCCTAGTCCAAGCAAGTGATTCACAATGTGGGTGAATCTTGTTTGAAGCTGTGAGATGTTTTCATCATCTCTCATTTTAAACATTTCATATTCATGAATGAGAGTGTGCTTTCTTGATCTTCTCACATCATCAGTTCCTTCATGTGTTACTTCAAGTAATTCCCACATTTCTTTGGCACTTTTGCACCTAACAGTCTTGAAAAATTCATCGGAAGATAAAGCAAAAGTTATCATGTTTTTTGCTTTGAAATCATATTGAACCATTTTCTTTTCTATTTCTGACATTTCATCCCATTCTTTTGGTACTGTTTTGCCATCAACAATCTTGGTTGGAATGAAAGGACCTTTCTCTATACAATTCCAAGCACCCGGGTCATTTGATTGGATAAAGATTTGTATTATGCTCTTCTAAAAGTTAAAATGTTTCCCTTCAATGAGACTCCCTCTTTGAAAGTTATTTAATTAGTATTCATTGTCAAGGATTTTGAAAAGATCTTGAGCAAATTACAAGAACCAGCTTTTGATGCCAATTGAAAATATAATGAATACTTATGCAAATAACCCAGAGAGGGGTGAATTGGTTTTGAAACGACTCAATTTCACTAGCCTATTCGTTTAAATTTTCTGAAACTTTATTTATTATTATTATTTATTTATTATTATTATTATTATTTTATTTTTTATACGAGTTTTTTACCACCAAGATTTCTTGAATTCAACATATTGAAAGACAGTCCAAATTACAGTTCTCAACATAATACAGTCCAACATACAGTCCAAAATACAATCCAATATAATATACACACTGATCTAAAGTCTAGTACAAATTACACATCATCAGAACAAATACAAGTAACAAACTATAAGCCATCAAAATATCTTCATCATATCTTCTTCTCAACCATCCGCTGCTATGCTTTACTGTTCCTCTGCTCGCCCAAATAAATTGAGGTAATCGCAGCTGTCAACCACAGACACAAAATATAGGGTAAGTTTATGATAAACATAGTTTAAATAAAAGAATATATCCATATCATTCATAAAATAAGATGCATGGAAAATGCATGATTCTTTGTTTATATGATGCATGACTTTCTCAGATTCTCATCACATGGTACCATAGTCAAGATAGCTCAACTCTCTCTCTCTCTCGGAATTGGATCTATCAGTCAGGGTAGGTCAATGTTGCAAAAGGACTCACACCCACACTACATGTGATCATCATGGGTAGGTGATCTCCCCACTACCACTACCCCCCCAGCTTAGACACCTTTTGTCTAAACGCTCGTCTCAATTTTAGCTATCTGACATACCTTCTCTTGAGGTAAATAACACGGACTAGCCCCCGCCAGGCACATGCATATGAAACATGCATGAATGATTCTCTTTTTATCCCATATTTACTCTTCAACATTACTCTTCACTTTATATCTCATATGCTTCAATTTTCAACATGAAACTAACACAAAGTTCACTATATTTGAAGATTCATGGAACATTCTTATTAAACAACATATAAAACTTCTTCCAATAATTACATAAAACTTTATAAAAGCACTCAGGCATACGACCATAGTTCAACTCCATAAATTTCTCAAAGACAACTCAAAATACACCAAAACTCAAGCACTTATTCAAACAAACAACTCTTAAACTATCTTTTATCATAAAGCTTCATAAGAATTCATGAAATCCATAAATATTCATAACTCACTCAGCAACACAAATATTCCAAATATTTATTTAAACAAAACAACACTTAAACCATCTTTGTCTCTTTGAAACATTTCATCAAACACATGGTAGGCAAGCTTTATTTCATAGAAATAGATGAAATATTTTAAATAAAGCAAGACTTAAACTATATTTAACATAAACCTCCCTATTCATACCTTATTCTTCCTTCTTAAAAGCTTCACTATCCTCCTTTTAAATACTTCTAAATTTCCACGTGAAGTTCAAGGTAGTTGTCTTAGGTTTTGCTTTTATTCTTCTTGAAAGTGAAAGGTGAAAAGGATGTGTAAAGGATGAAAATGAAAGGATGCAAGAAAGGAAGAGTTGCACGTGTAGTTTAGCTTGAAAGGGACTTGAAATTTTCGGTCCCCACCTCCCTTTTTATAGTGTGGATGAATTGCTTTACAATGCCTTGCCATGAAAATATCTTCTTAGGTCATTATGACCTTACTTTAAAAATGGACCAATGGCAAGATTCCTAGCTTTTCCACCATCCAAGTGTCCATTTTCTTGATTGTTCTCAACATTTCTTCATTCCTCTTGATATTACACATGCCATAGCTTAGCTTGGAGAGCAATCTTCTCCAATTCCTCTTCTTCATGTGGAATGGTTAGTTTTTAGGAAATTTTGTGCTTTGCTTTACTTATTATGTATGAATAAAACTGTTTCTAATATTTAGTAAAGCCTAATTTAATTTTTCCTTTTCAAGAACAATATAATTCTCAAGTTATTTAGAGGCTAACTTCAGTCTTAGTAATATATTTAGGGTGTTATTTAAGCTTTACTTACCAAATGGCTTTATTTTAATTGGTTCATTTTCCCCTTTAATTAGTAAAATTACTAAACTAGCTTATTAGAGAAATCTATTCCTTCTATAATTAAGACAAAATTCTATAGATTGTATCTGTCCTTTTCTTGTGTTTTTCCGATGCTTGAGTTTGTCTGAATTGAGCTCCTTTCAAAATATCTTTCCAAAATTCATAGAAATTCTAGTTTATGGTTTCTTGTCACCAACTATGTTGATAATTTGTTATCTAAGAGTATTCTGTATTTTTATCAGATTCTTACAGAATCCCTAAGGATATCTTATCATTTCTGGGCTGAAGGGTATTTTTGTAATTTTCAAAATGTCCAGGGACATTTTCGTTATTTTCACCTTAAACTATTTTTTGTAAAATATAAATGCATATTAATAATCTTTTGAGAGTAATTCACAAATATGTATTGAAATATGAGGGTGTTACAATTCTCCCCCCTTAAAAAAATTTTGTCCTCGAAATTTACCTGATTCAAAGAGTGTTGGATAGCTCTTCCGCATCTCACTTTCCAGTTCCCAGTAGCATCACCACTTGTGTCGTTTCCCCAGATTACCTTTACCAAAGGAATTTCTTTCCCTCTTAGGGCTTTGATCCTTTTATCCTCAATCCTTACTGGAAATGTTTCATAAGTTAAATAATCCTTTATGGGTACATCATCCATCTCAATCACATGTGAAGGATCATGGACATATTTACGTGGTTGAGATACGTGGAAAACATCATGAAGATTTGAAAGATTTGGGGGTAAGGCAATTTGGTAAGCTACTTGTCCGACTCTTTTAATAATTTGGAAAGGTCCGATAAAACGCGGTGTAAGCTTTTGGGATTTCAAAGCTCTCCCAACACCAGTCCAAGGATTTACTCTTAAAAATACATGATCTCCTACATCAAACTCTAAATCCTTTCTTCTTTGATCATGATAACTCTTCTGCCTGCTATGAGTAGCTTTCATCTTTTCTTGGATTAACTTAATTTTATCAGTAGTTTGTTGTATAATCTCTAGTCCTAAAATTAAGTTTTCTCCAGATTCTACCCAACACAGAGGGGTTCTACACTTCCTACCATTCAAAGCTTCATATGGTGCCATACCAATAGAAGAATGAAAACTATTATTGTAAGTGAACTCTATCAAAGGTAAAAAGTCTTCCAGTTTCCCTTATGTTCTAAAACACAAGCTCTCAACAAATCTTCTAAAGACTGAATAGTTCTTTCAGTTTGTCCGTCATTTTGGGGATGGTAAGCTAAACTTAATTTTAATTTGGTTCCTAAAGCTCTATGCAAACTATCCCAAAATCTTGAGGTGAATCTAGGATCCCTATCAGATATAATACTAGAAGGAACTCCATGCAATCTTACAATTTCTCTTATATACAAATTTGTCAATTTTTCTAAAGAATATCTGATGTTAATGGGAATAAAATGAGTAGATTTTGTTAATCGATCTACTATAACCCATATAGAATCAAAACCTTTAGAACTTTTTGGTAAAGAGGTAACAAAATCCATGGATATACTATCCCATTTCCATTGGGGTATTTCTAAAGATTACAACATACCTGGAGGCTTCTGATGTTCTATCTTCAATTTCTGGCACACTAAACAAGAATATATGTATTCACTTATTTCCTTCTTCATCTTTGGCCACCAGAACAAAACTTTTAAATCTTGATACATTTTAGTGGCTCCGGGATGGATACTTAATTTACTTTTGTGTCCTTCTTCTAAAATCATTCTTAAGTTCAGGATCATTGGGTACACAAATTCTTCCTTGTAATTGTAAGATACCATCCATTCCTATTTTTAATTCACTATTTCCTCCATTTACTATATTTTCAAATATAGCTCTAAAGAAAGGATCAGATCTTTGCCAATTTCCTATTTCTTTAAAAAATTCATTAGAAACTTGCAAAGCTCCCAATTTAACACTTACAGGTGTAGTTTCACACATCAAACTAAGATTTCTGAATTGTTCCAACAAATCCATTTCTCTAACCATCAATGCAGATATCATCAAAGATTTCCTACTTAAAGCATCTGCCCCCACATTGGCTTTTCCAGGATGATAATTCAGTTCAAAATCATAATCCTTCAAAAATTCTATCCATCTTCTTTGTCTCATATTTAATTCTTTTTGACTAAATAAATATTTCAAACTCTTATGGTCACTAAAAACCTCAAAATGTGAACCATACAGATAATGTCTCCAGATTTTTAATACAATCACTACAGCTGCTAATTCTAAATCGTGAGTAGGGTAATTCCTTTCATGGGGTTTTAATTGTCTAGATGCATAGGCTACTACCTTCCCATCTTGCATCAAAACTCCTCCTAGACCCATTTTAGATGCATCACAATATATTACAAAAGGTTTTTCTAAATTGGGTAGAACTAACACAGGTGTTGTAGTCAACTTATTTTTGAGAGTTTGAAAACTTTCCTCACACTGTGTGTTCCATACAAAGGCTTGACCTTTCCTAGTTAAGGTAGTCAAAGGTAAGGCTATTTTAGAAAAATCCTGAATGAATATTCTGTAATATCCTGCTAATCCTAAGAAACTTTTGATTTCAGTAACTGACTTAGGTCATTCCCATCCCAATACGGCTTGTACTTTAGAAAGATCTACTAAAATTCCTCCTTTAGATATTTCATGACCTAAGAAATTCACTTTTTCCAACCAAAAGTCACATTTAGACATTTTAGCATAAAGTTGCTGATCTTTTAGGGTTTGCAAAACAATCCTCAAATGTTCGGCATGTTCCTCTCTAGTTCTAGAATATACTAAAATATCATCAATAAATACTACCACAAATTTGTCAAGATAAAGATGAAAAATTCTATTCATATAGTCCATAAACACAGCTGAAGCATTAGTCACACCAAAAGGCATAACTAAATACTCATAGTGACCATAACGGGTACTAAAAGCGGTTTTAGGAATATCCTAAGATTTTACTCGAATTTGATGGTACCCTGATCTAAGGTCAATTTTACTAAAAGCACAGGCTCCTACCAATTCATCCATAAGATCATCTATTCTAGGCAAAGGATATTTGTTTTTAATCGTCACTTTATTTAACTGACGATAATCCACACACATTCTCATGGAGACATCCTTTTTCTTAACTAATAATACTGGGGCTCCCCATGGTGATACACTTAGTCTCACAAATTATTTACTCAACAGTTCTTCTATTTGCTTTTTCACTTCAGCTAGTTCTACATAAGACATTCTATAAGGTGCTATAGAAATAGGTCCAGTTCCAGGAATTAAATCTATGGAAAATTCAACTTCCCTTTCAGGGGGTAAACTATTTACTTCTTGAAATACTTCAGGAAATTCTTTTACTACAGGTAAATCTTTTCCATTAGAATCAGTTTTAGGTTCAGAGTAAGATGTAATCATGTATATTTGAGCATTATTCTTTTTCATTATCCTAAGGACTTTGTTAGGAGAGACAATCTGCATATCCTTACTGACTTGAGGACTTCCAAAAACTATAGTTTTATCAAAACAATTTAACATAACATGATTGGATGATAACCAATCCATACCAAGTATAACATCAATTTGTTGCAAAGGTAAATAGATCAAATCAACAGAAAACATTTTATAATCAATTTCTAATTGACAATTCAGACAAATTTCAGAAGTGACAACTGATTTACTAGTAGGGGTGGTTACTGTCAAATTGATATTTAAAGGGGACACAGGAAGTTTTAAATTTTGAGCACATGTGCATGAGATGAAAGAATGAGTAGCTCCTGAATCAAATAATACGTCTAAGGGAATTTTACTTATGAAACCTTACCTTGGATTAAATCTTCAGATTGAGAAGTCTCAGTTCCACTAAGAGCAAATACTCTTCCTGTGGCTTTTGGCTTCTCTGGGGGATGACTTTGACTTCCTTCTTCTTTCTTTTTGCGATTCATAGGACAATTCATTGAAAGATGCCCTTTCTTGTTGCACACAAAACACGTAAGGTCTGGTTCTGAACATGTAGAAGCAAAATGTCCAGGTTTTCCACACTTGAAACATCTTATAGGAAAGGATGAAGAGACTTGATTGACTGGGGCTCTAGGATTTGCAACATACAGACGACGCTTGTTATAGGGTTTCCCTAGATTTGGGCGGTATTTCATTTTATTCCTGATAGGCCCTATATTCTTATAATGAGATGCCCTAGCCCGAGAGTCCTCATCATAAATTCTGCACATGTTAACTGATTGAGGAAATTGACGCACTCCTTGATAATTCACGACTTGTTTTATCTCAGGTCTTAATCCATTTAGAAACTTAACACACTTCGAACTTTCCCCTTCTACACCTTGGTAGTGAGGGAAATATCCTACTAATCCTTCAAAATTGACTACATACTCTGCTACAATCATATTCCCCTGTTTTAACTCCAAAAACTCCATTTCCTTTTTATTTCTAATATCCTCGGGAAAATATTTTTCTAGAAAGACCGTTTTGAAAATTTCCCAAGTTATTGGTTGGTTTTGCAGCTCCTAATCGTAACTGAGTATTTTCCCACCAAAATTCTGCTTCCTCTGCTAACATATAAGTACCAAAAAGTACCTTTTTGTCCGCAGGACAGGCCATTACTCGAAAAATTTTCTCTATTTCCCTTAGCCATGACTGAGCACCATCTGGGTCATATCCTCCTTTGAAAGTTGGTGGATGATTCCTTTGGAAACTTTCTAACCCTTGGTATTCAATGTTTACATTTCTTTGTTGATTTTCCATCGCTTGTGCTAAAGCTTGTAATGCGTCGGCTATAGCACAGTCGTTTCTACCAGCCATATCCTTATGCTTGTATACAAAAACAACGTAAGTTTCAAATTATTAGAACATAGCTAATAATGCAATCACACAATTTTTTACAACTCTCTTATATATATATATATATATATATATATATATATCAAAGTAGTTGGTATAAAATATTCACACTACTACTACTACTCCTACTAACAGAGTTATTTCTAGATATGTTACTAGTTCATATTTTACAGCTACTTTTCTACTAATCACACATTTCTAAATATTTTACATATCACAATTACTATTTATACTATTTTATATATCACACTGATTATCTATACTATTTCTACTTCTCATTCTTCATTTGTTATGTTATTTAGAAATTTTGTCCTACTTCCTCGATATCATAATATAGTTCGGCGCGATATGTGGAAACCTTAGCCGGTTTTTCAACTCCATAGTAGATATAATATTCTATTAAGCGGTACACTTTCCTATCGGAAGTCCACATTACAACTATAGTGTCATGTTCTTCCTTGGTAATTGGGGGCTCGTCCGGAGTAGAATTTGCTCTGTACTTTAGTATTTGAACATGGGTGGTGGTTTGGTTTTCTTCAGATGTTTCTCTGTGGTTTTGAATATCAAGGAAAAAGAGAGTCTTACTGTGGGATTCCCTTTTCCTGAATAGCCACCACAAGTAAGTAAGTTCTTATTCTTATATTTTTTTTAAAAAAATTCTTCACAAAAATACAATCCATAATTCATAGCAATATTCAGACCATAGAACATAGAAAATATCACATAGAACATAATATCATGCAGAAGGGCATGGCAAACACACAAAACACATCACACATATAGCAAGCACACAAACATAACGAACACACAGTCCTAAGAAAACAAACCATGCTCTGATACCACTATTGAAAAGACTCAATTTCACTAGCCTATTCGTTATAAATTTTCTGAAACTTTATTTATTTATTATTATTATTATTATTTTATTTTTTATACGAGTTCTTTACCACCAAGAGTTCTTGAATTCAACATAATAAAAGATAGTCCAAATTACAGTTCTCAACATAATACAGTCCAAAATATAGTCCAACATACAGTCCAAAATACAATCCAATATAATATACAGACTGATCTAAAGTCTAGTACAAATTACACATCATCAGAACAAATACAAGTAACAAACTATAAGTCATCAAAATATCTTCATCATATCTTCTTCTCAACCATCCGCTGCTATGCTTTACTGTTCCCCTGCTCGCCCAAATAAATTGAGGTCATCGCAGGTGTCAACCATAGACACAAAATATAGGGTAAGTTTATGATAAACATAGTTTAAATAAAAGAATATTTCCATATCATTCATAAAATAAGATGCATGGAAAATGCATGATTCTTTGTTTATATGATGCATGACTTTCTCAGATTCTCATCACATGGTACCATAGTCAAGATAGCTCAACTCTCTCTCTCTCGGAATTGGATCTATCAGTTAGGGTAGGTCAGTGTTGCAAAAGGACTCACACCCACACTACATGTGATCATCATGGGTAGGTGATCACCCCACTGCAGTGTTCTGGTTCTTGTGGGATTGTTTAAAAATCAAAACTTTTTGACTTGGGCACCTTTTTTAAAAAAAAGTTTTTTTTCCCCAAAAATGGATCTGCAGTGTTCTGGTTCTTGTGGGATTGTGTTTCGAAGGAAGAGGTGGGAGAAGATTGGAGAAGGTTGAGGAGGAGCTTCGTTAGGGTTCTGCCACGTGGAGGGAGGATTAGGAATTGACTAGGGTTTGAAGCTTCAGCTGGGATTTGAGAGAGTCTCGGAGTGAGTCCATGCTTGAACTATGGCTCGTGCAGTGGTTTTGTGGTGGTTGCGGCGGCTACGTTAATGCCGCACCTAATGCTTAGCCATTCTTCAACGAATGATGTGTATGGTGCGACAGATGCAGGGCATGGCAGTGATTTGGAATGGGTACGAGTAGTGTTGACAGCTGATCCTAGGGTTAGATTGGAAGATATTGAGGATCAACCCCCACCTCGGAGGAAGGAACATCGCCGTGTACCAAGTACAGTGGCAATAGAGGAAGTAAAGGTGAGATAGAGCCCTTTTTCACTGTTATCAAACTAATTGTTTTTCATTTCCTTTACTCTTTCTCTGTGATAGGTCTGAATTTGGTCTCATTTTGGCTAACTTTTATTTGTGTGACCGCACATATTTCTTTGCCTCGTACAATAAGGTTGATGATTTCATTAAGATATTTGTCTTTTTTGTTTCATTGCTACTATTGCATGATTTTGTGATTGGAAAGTCAGTTCAGCAAGCAAATATTGCTCCATATTTCTTTTGTTTCTGAAGCCATTGCTTCCTTTAACATACATCATGACAAGTCACGTATCATGTGTATAACGCCTCTCTTTACTCTCTCGTGCTTGATTAATTTTAATTAAAAACTCGTGTCCTCTTGGTATTAAAATCAATTTAGTTATGAATTTTTCACGAATTTCATTTCGCTTTGCTTGCTAATCTTAGAATTCGTAAGTAACGTAAATGATTATTCTCCCCACGATTCATTTAAAATGAGAAGTATAGTTAAATA
>PYAF01002474.1:41616-54194 GCA_007407185.1 Glycine tomentella
GTTTTTACTTTGAAAAGAGTTCTTTGTTTGTTTCCCCTTTTGACAAGCATCACAAAGTTTGTCTTTCTCAAATTTGAGTTTGGGCAGCCCAATTACTAAATCCTTTCTAATGAGCTTGTTCATGTGATGCATGTTTATGTGACTTGCCCTTCTATGCCACAGCCAAGTTTCATCAACTTTGCTGATTAGACATGAAGATCTATGGAATAATGCATGATTAATTGAAAGCACATATATATTACCTTTCCTTTTACCTATATGCAATACCTCACCACTTTTCTCATCAGAAATTATGCAACAATCCTTGTTGAAGTTTACTTTGAAGCCTTTGTCACACAACTGACTTATGCTCAACAAATTGTGTTTTAATTCATCTACATATAGCACATTTTTTATCTTTGCTTTGATGATGTCTCCAATATTGCCTTCACCAATGATCTTCCCTTTGTTATTATCACCATAAGTGACATATCCTCCTTCTTTTAAAGTCAGATTTGATAGAAGGGACATGTCTCCAGTCATGTGTTCAGAGCATCCACTGTCAAGATACCAAGTTGATGTCCTAGCTCTTAGACACACCTACAAAATTCAAATCAGAATTTAATGGAAGGTACCCACTCAAGGTTGGGTCCATAAGGGTTAGCATTTCTCTTGACTTTGGGAATCCAAATGCAATCACCATTAGGCACATAGAATCTCCTAGCATAGCATTTAAAATACGTGTGCCCATTCTTCATACAATAGTTGCAAGTTACAAATTTTGAAGTTTTCCCAAAATCAGAATATTTGTTGACTCTTGAGTTCTTTTGCCACTTTTGATTATTCTGTTTTGGAGGTACAAAAACTGTTTTTCCAAATGATTTTGATCCATGTTTATACCCCAAACCAGAAGTATCTCTAGCATACTTTTGCACACTCAACATTTCAGCCAAGTTGCATTTTCCTTTATAAAACTTTCTCAAGAGGTCAATCAAATAACTGTTGTTGGATAAGAGCAACATATATTTTTCACCTTGACTTTGTTTATACTCATCAAAATCCTTTTGAAGCAAGTTATACTTGTCAACATTGCTAGAAGAAGAAGTACATTCACATCCATTCAATTTGTAACTTGAAACAAGTTTTTCATTTTCTTCTTTCAAGTTGCAAATCTCATTTTGCAATTCAGTTATTTTCTCAATATGCCATCTAAGATTTCCTTTGAGCTTATTATTGGATTTTGCAAGTTTTTGGGCTTCCTCATACATTTCTTGAAAAGCATGAATAACTTGGTCAAGTTCAGAATTTACCTCATCTCCTTCACTTAGCAGATCATCATCATCATCATTGATGGTGGAGGTAAGACACATGTTGGCTTCTTCATTTTCTGTAGAAGAATCTGAAGTTGTTGACTCATTACCCTCCCAAGCTATGTATGCCCTCTTTCCTTTTCCTTCCGTTTTCATCTTGTTTTCACCTTGTTGCTTCCTCAAGTAGATTGAACACGCAGATTTGATGTGACCTGGTTTGCCACACTCAAAGCATGTGAAATTGTTGTCAATCTTCTTGTTGAGGTTGTTGTTGGTGTTGCTGTTTTTGTTGCCTTTGCTGAATTTTTTATTCTTGTTTTTCCTCAGAAATTTGCTGAACTTTTTGACTACCAAGTTCACATTATCTTCATCATCCTCTTCACTTGTCTCCTCTTCCTTTTCAGCTTTCAAAGTTGCAACTTTCAAGGCTATGCTTCTTGTTTTCTTTTCTGCATCTTCACAAGATGTTAATTGAGACATTTCTAATTCATATTCAAGAAGCTTACCAAATAGTGCAGCCATGGACATTTTTGACAGATCTTTAGACTCCTTGATTGCTGTAACTTTTTGTTGCCAAGGTCTTGTCAAGCACTTCAATATCTTGATGTTTAGCTCTTCAATGTCAAAGACTTTTCCAAGACCCAATAGGTGATTTACAATGTGAGTAAATCTGGTCTGTAGTTGAGAGATGCTTTCATTGGAGTTCATCTTGAACATTTCATACTCATGGATCAAAGCATGCTTCCTTGATCTTCTAACTTCCTCAGTTCCTTCATGAGTAATTTTCAGCATCTCCCACATCTCTTTTGCCCTTTTGCATCTCATAGTCCTGAAAAATTCATCAGAGGAAAATGCAGACGTGATCATATTTTTAGCTTTAAAATCATATTGGGCAACTTTTTGTTCAGCCTCAGTCATCTCATCCCATTCTTTGGGAATCAACTCATTCGCAACAGTTTTCTTTGGAATAAAGGGACCCTTCTCTATTGCATTCCATGCTCCTGGGTTATTTGATTGAATAAAGATTTTCATTATATTTTTCCAAAAACTGAAGTGTTCCCCTTCAAACATAGGAGGTCTGTTTAAAGAGGCACCCTCCTTAAAGGTTATTTGAGAAGTATTCATGTTTCTTTTTGAAATGAAAAAGTGATCTTGAATATCTTACAAGAACCAGCTCTGATGCCAATTGAAAATGATTAGAATACTTCAACACAACCAAGAGGGGGGGTGAATTGTTGAACCTTGTCCAATTAAAATTTAAAATCAGCATTACTACAGGATCATTATCACTTTCAAAATTGTTCTAAAACCAAGAATCAATATTCAATCAAATTCCTTTTTCAAGAAGAATAGAAAACAGAATATAACTTTCTGTGCAATGAAATTGATTCACAAACAAAGCAATTAAAAGATGAATAGGTGAGAAGAAAGATTAGCCACAGATTTTTATACTGGTTCACTTCAAACACTATGAAGCTACATCCAGTTCTTCCACTCAACACTAGAGTAGAGTTCCACTATTGCAAAAATATTCTTTCAAGCAAATACAAGCCTCTCTTTATCAACCCTATTAGACCCTTAGAGACAAAAACCCACACTGAGAACACTACTCAACTGTCCTTAGAGAAACACTATCTCTAACCTTGCAAGAAACCCATTTACAAAAGACTAATCTTTACAGAAAATTCAAAGAACAGTTTACATCTTCAAAGAATAAGGAAAGCTATCACCTGATAATCCAAGAACTCATGCACATGAATGATTCACCAGGTTGAATGATAGATTACTTAGCTTAATGCATTCCTTTCCTTATGCTTTGATGATCAATGATGCTTCACACTCTTGAATCAAACAATCATATGAATTTGTGAAGCCTATGTGTTTAGAAACTCAGAAAACTCACTAATGAAAGCTCTTGAACATTTGTGAAAGCCCAGAATATGAATTATCAAAAGTTACAAACTTCAGAGAAGTGGGTTCTATTTATAACATCTTTCTAACTGAAAATAATCGATTAAACACGCTACTGTAATCGATTATTTCTCATTTGTAATCGATTAATCCAAGATTGTAATCGATTAAAATGCTCCTAAAAATTTCTGGGTTTGAGCTATGAACAATATAATCGATTATTCCGTGAAGTAATCGATTAAACCAGTCAGACATGTTTTTCTAAATGAGCTTTGTAATCGATTATTACAATGTGTAATCGATTAAGACAGAGCGTTATGATTTTTCCAAGTATGCATGTACAGGCATGTAATCGATTACCAATTTATGTAATCGATTAAGACAGAGAGTTTCGTATTATAAAAAGCATGAGTAATCGATTAAACCGATATGTAATCGATTACAATGATCATTATTTGTTTTCTAAAGGGCACGAAGAACAAAATAATCGATGCTACTGGCCTTGAAATCAATTATTAATAATGCAACTTTATTTTTCCAAAAACATTGCTTCTTAAGTGCCTTTCTAATGAATTGCTTTTACTTAATCAATTAATCCTAACAATCCTAGATGAATGAACCATGCATGACATGCTTAAATGAATTATCAGATCATAAGCTTCCTTTTACATAATTCAAATTGATTCTTCAAGAAGCTTACTGAAAAGTGCAGCCATTGACATTTTGGATAAATCTTTTGATTCTTTGATTGTTGTTACCTTTGGTTACCATGGTATTGTGAGGCACTTCAAGATTTTGATGTTCAACACTTCAGTATCAAAAATCTTCCCAAGACCAAGAAGATGGTTTACTATGTGAGTGAATCTTGTTTGGAGCTGGGATATGTTTTCTGTAGTGTTCATCTTGAATATTTCATACTCATGAATCAAGAAATGTTTCCTTGATCTTCTAACTTCGTCAATGCCTTCATGAGTAACCTCTAACATCTCCCACATCTCCTTTGCACTTTTGCACCTAAGAATTCTAAAAAACTCATCAGAAGAAAGTGCAGAGGTAATCATGTTCTTAGCTTTAAAATCATATTGAACAACTCTCTTTTCTACATCAGTCATCTCATCCCATTCTTTGGGAATCATATTATTACCAACAGTTTTCATAGGAATCAAAGGACCTTTTTCTATTGCATTCCATGCACCATGGTCATTTGATTGAATAAATATTTGCATTCTGTTTTTCCAAAAACTGAAATGCTCTCCTTCAAACATCGGAGGACGAATGGGGAAGGCACCCTCTCTAAAGGTAATTTGTGTGATATTCATTTTTCTTTAAAAGGATAGAATCTTGAATAACACTTAAGCACCTGCTCTTGATCCCAATTGAAAAACAATAGTGAACACACACAATAACCAAGAGGGGGGATGATTCGGTTAAAACAGAGTCTTTTAAAATTCTTTTAAAACAAGCAGCGGATTTAAGATCCTTATCACAACAAGAATGCTTCAATCAATCAAACCACTCAGTTCAAGAATACACTTACCAAAAACTTCACTTGTTGAGTAATAAAAGATTTCACCAAAAGAATCGTAGATTAAGATAACAAGAAGAGATTAAGGAATAAACATAACACAAGATCTTATACTGGTTCGCCTCTCAACATAGAGGCTACATCCAGTTTCTTCCAACCAACACTAGGTTAGAGTTCCGCTAAATCAAATTTTGTTCTTTACAAGCTTTTACAATTAATCACCTTTATCAACCCTAGATAAAGAAACAGAAACCTAAACCCTATAGACTTCTTAATGATCAAGAACCAGAGAACACTACTTTGTTCTTCCCTCTGGAGAACCCTACTCTAGAAAAAGCTTTAAAGACTCTCTTCGATCTAAGAACTTACAAGAAATAAAAGTAAACAAACAAATCACTGCAAGAGTTTAAGAGAGATGAATGAATGAATTTTACCAAACAAAATCAGGTTAAATGTAAGCAATTCTTAGAATCAGTTCTCTGTGAAAAACTATTCACAAATCTTGTTCAAACCAACATGATCAATGATGCATGAGTTCTGGGTTTTGAAACAATATCAATGTAATTCATAATATCTCTTCTCAGACTTTGTGAGCTTTTGTAGGTATTTCGCAAAATCAAGTTCTTACAAAACAAAAGACTCAACAACTTTTTATAGAAAACATTTGTAACTGAATGTAATCAATTAAAAATTGCCAAAGTAATCAATTAGATCATCATATGTAATCGATTAAATCTACCTTGTAATCAATTAAAGCAGTCATGCTCAATTTTGAAACAAGCCTATGTAATTGATTACAGAATGTGGTAATCGATTAAAGCAGACATGTACAATTTCATAATAATCCTAGGTAATCGATTACTGATTGTGGTAATCGATTAAGGCAGTCATGCATATTTAAAAATGAACATGTGTAATTGATTACAGTATAATGGTAATCGATTAAGAAAGATAATCATGATTTACATTTTGTGTTATGTAATCGATTACAAGTAGCTAGTAATCAATTAAAGTGTTCTTCATGGTTCTTCCATATTCAAACAGAAGCTGGTAATCAATTATATCCTTGTGTAATCGATTGAAGCAATGCAAAATGATTTTTCCAAAACTCAACCATGAGAAATCAATTTCTTTATGTAAACATGAAAACCTTTATGCTTTAATAAAATTATTTATGCATGTTAATGATCATGTTTATACAATGCAATGATCATAAGATAAACCTCTTAAACACTTAACAAATTACAAATGTCTTGGCATGTAAAAAGCTAAAACTTTCTTCTAAGACACGTGCTTCATCCTTAACTTATCTTCTTTCAGCTCCCCCTATATCCAACAAATTGGATTTTCAACTAAAAATAAGTTGATGTTTCATTGTGTAATATGTATAAAATGATGCTTGGACTAAATCCATGTCAATTTCGGCTTCAAATATTACATGAGAAGTACATGAGTCTGTTTTCGAGATCTATTTTTTCCTCTCAAATCTTCACCCATCAGTTTAGAACTCTCCATCATTCTAAGGATAAGTGTTTGCTTATTGATTTTATTACTATCTATAGTGTTAAATATGAACTTTTCATTCTATTTTATGTTTCTTTAGTAATGTATGCATAATATAACTTTGATGTTGATGTTTGAGCTATTTTTGTCTTGATGTATCCATAGGACATTTTCATATTGTGCTAATACTCTTTCTTGGCTTGGCTATTGAAATTATATTGTTTTGGTAGGAAAGGAGGATGAGAGAGGAAAGCAATACCAAGAATAATAAGATTATATAACTATAATGATGTTATCCAAAATATCAAAGTACTAACAAATGGTCCTTTTTATAATACCCTGAGACCTGGCGCGATTGGCGCTGGTTTTCGCGCGGTTAGTGCCAGGTCCTTCTGAGAGAAAACTGTATTTGAAATGTGGCGCGATCAGCGTCAGGGTTCGCGCGATCAGTGCCAGACCCACTGGAAGCTGGTGCTGATGGCGCCAGGTTGGCGCTAGGAGCGCCAGAGCCTCAGGAATTTGACGCCAAGGGCGTCATGGTGGCGCTGGTGGTGCCATGATATTAGGTTTCAGCGTGGATAGCGCCAAAGGTGGCGCTGGTAGTGCGGGTAGTGGCCTGGAAAACCCATCTTCTCTGGTTTTCCACGTGATGATCAATGCCAGGTGTGGCGCAGGCAGCGCCACAGGCTCTAGAAGTTGGCGCTGGTGGTGCGGGAATGGCGCTGATGGCCTCACAGCCACCGTCATTCCGGTGCGGTTAGCGCCAGACCTCTGGCAGGCCACCTATATAAAGGGATTTCACGATTTTCAGAGGAAAAACCACTGTTCATCTTCCTCCTCCGTCCCAGTAGCCATTTCTGAGCCATAAAAGCTCCAAACCTTCATTATAAGCCACTAAAACACCTCCTAATCACCTATAAACTTGATTAGAACCAGTTGAGAGCCAAAATCCAGCCTTGGTTGTGAGAATTTGTGAGAGAACTCCCATTTCTTTGAGTTTCTTCAAAGGGTGAGCTTTGGAGAGGAAAGAAGCTGGTTTCAGGACACCAGAGCTAGAAGAAAGACTTCTCCAGCCTTCCTCTATTGATCTGAGGTAAAAAACTCATGTTTTAACCGTTTAATTTGTGGAATGGGAGATTGGATGAATAGTGATCTATTGGTGTAGGACTGGAATTAGGCTTAGGTTCTTTAGAAAGATATAGTCAGGAGGTTGTTTTGAGTAATGTGGAATGTCGAAACTGAAATTGTGATGAAGTTTGAATTTGGCTCTGTGAGGAAGAAGTGGGTGTAAATGGGGGGTACTATGGCCTGAACTAACTAAAGTACCTTTACAAAAGTTGTTCATAAGGTCAAATAAACGGTGAAAACATGTTAATATATTTGTTTTGGCTGAGTTGAATCATTGTTGGTTCTTGATATTGGTAAAGCTTTGAATTGAGCTACACAGAGTTTTAAAGAAACTCTGAGGCCTTAGTCAGACTGAGGCAGACCAGTGAGGGTCAATGCATAGCCTAGTAGAAGCTGGGCTAAGATAAACCTTAAGTTAGAAGACATGAATTGATTATAAAAGGAAGGGTACTTCCTTCCATATAAACGGTCAAACGCCGTTCCTGATGGTTTATTTCATGCCTATTGTAGGGCGTGAAGTGCATATCGCTGGTAGAGATCACCACGAGACTAGGGGAGCTAATTCTGAGCTGCGACCAGGTAAACTCAGTGTTCTTGGGGAATGTTTCCCCTGCTTGTGTTACTGCACCCAAATGGGTGGTTATTTGATGTATCTTGTATGTTGATGTTATATGATGCTATAATAATGAAACATGTGTTTGATACTGATGAAATGTCTTGATGATTGCTGGCAATTGAGTGCTAGCTCGACCCTGAGATAGGGTATATGCTTGTATTTTTACACTGAGGTAGTGTATGTTGTATAGATTATGATGATGATATATGGTTTGATTGTGTGAGAACTTACTGGCCAGTAGGATGAGGAACTATGGACCCTTGGGAACGTACCCACTCGGTGGATGATCTTCCTTGGGATATTCCATAGGCGTCCATGTAAACCTTGAGTAGATGTTCCCACTCGGTGGATGATCCTATTCAGGTATTGGGCGGCAAGTCTTGAGTAGACGTACCCACTCGGTGGATGATCCTATTCAGGCACTCGATGGGAAGTCCTGAGAGAATGTTCCCACTCGGTGGATGATCTCTCTCAGGCACTGTTTAGTGTGTGCTTATGTTTGATTGGCATTGCCATGTGCATACCAATTGTTCTGGTGAGCCATGAAGGCTAACGATATGATGAGGTTTGAGATGATATGATTTCAGTTATGCTATGTTTTATGTTCATATGTTTATATGCTAGAGAGAGTATACCAGGGGGAGGGAAACCTCTGAGAACCCTGAGTTTACTGAGATGATTATCTCACCCCTGTTTTGGGGCTCATGTTGTAGGAACAGAGACATGAGTCTCTGAGAAATCCCAAGGCAAGAGGCCTGAGCTGGGATAGAGTGTGAAGATAACCCTAGGGTTAGAGGACTAAGCTTGTTAGCTCCTGTTTGTTCATTTTGTCTGTATTTTGATACCTTTAGGGGTTATTTGTATAGTTTTGTGGAAATGGATCATGTATATGACAGAGATTCAGCATATATGTATAAAAGTGTATTTATACTGGATTCAGACTTCCTTTATTGTTTTATTTCATGCTTGCTACGCCATTCTGATATTGTAATAATGATAATACGCCGGGTGCACACGGGGTGTTACACTTTTACACTAATAATTAGATCCAAACAATTGTAGTACTACTGGTATAAGCCCAAATGCACTAATAAAAATTATATGATAAGACTACTAATTTATGATATTGCATGGCAGGACAATGTCTTTGCGATGTCAAACAAGAAATGCAAATATCATGTGCTTCAAGTGGATTTGAGGTTTGACATTTGTTATAATTTATGTCTTTTTAAGTACTACTCATGGAATTCTTTATCAGTTTGGTTGACTAATTGAAGCATCCTAATTATGTTAAGAAGTTGCTTAAAACTTGGACAAATTATATGTTTATAAGCTAATTTCTTTGGCTAATGAATATGTATTGTTGGATTATGGAATTTGTTATTTTAATGATGTATCAGTGTTATAAATCAAGTAGTATTCAAGGATATAATTGTGAAAATCACAAAAGAATCATCTTGTTTTCCTCTTCTTGTGTTTTTCCCTTTTTCCATGCTGAAAAATATATGTGTAGATTTTTTCTTACTTGCTCTTGGAGGTTTTACCAAATACTTTCAAGTTAAAACTGTTTTTTTGTGCCAAAAATAAAGGGACCAGGTACCGATGGCTTTTAGATTTTGAAGGATAACTTGCTTTCCAACAAGTATCATTTTGTTTTTTTCCAAGATTATAATTATTAATTTATGATAATGTTAAATAGTGATGTCTTTGTATTTTGCCATTCTTGAATATTTTAGAAGAAATTTATGGTAATTTATAGTGTTAGGATACTTTAAGTTTTCTGTAGAAGAAATTGAATTGTGTAATCCAATAAGAAAAAAAAATACGTAATATGATTTTTTAAAAATAAAATTTGTCATTTAAAAAAACACTACTTTAATGTAACTTATTAATTAGTTTTCATACATAATAAATATTTTTGTAGAAAGTGTTTGGGTTTGTTTTGAATTTGTAGTTTGGGTTCATTACGATACAAAAAAATGCACTTAATTTCTACATCGAATATATGTTATAAAGACACTTTCTACATCAATTGTAAATACAACCAATGTAAAAAGAAGCTTTTAACATCAATTTTTGAATCATCGTCCAAAGTTGCAACTTTCAACGACAGTCGATTCAACATCGGTTCTAAACCTATGTTAAAAGTCCTCCAAAACCGATGTTGAAGGCTTATTCTATAATAGTGACTCCGACTCATGGGATTGACATGAACCACATAGAGATCCAAACCGAATAACCCCCAAGGAGAGAGTCATTTTTCAACTCATTCATGTCCTCCTCGATTAGCTCAACAACATCCCTTGAAAAGTAGAACGAGCATAATCAAAGACAGATGGTATCATTATAACATGATATGATGCATGAAGCATACAAGACATCCATAAAATTTTCATACTATCATAATATTGGTGGTCAATGCTCCACACAGACTCAAGCCACGTACTTGTTGTAACACCCCAAAATTTCCATAACTATAGTCAAAGTATTATATGAATTATTCTTGCATAATTATTGATGCACGTAGTAGGTCATGAAAGATTTGATGGTCTATATTTGAATTATTTGGGTGAAATATCAATTAGAGACATTACAGAAATGTTTGAAGAGAAATGACCATATTACCCTTTCCTTAAAATAGAAATACCCTTAAGGTGAAAATGACGATAATGCCCTGTATATTTTTGAAAATTACAAAAATGCCCCTAGATATCTTAGTGAGATATTTTAAAATGGAAATTACATAAACGCCCTTGGATATTTTGGAAATGACAAGAATACCATTAGATATTTTTGGCTAGATATTTTATGGTGGAAATGACAATTCTGCCCTAGGATGAATGATGAATTTACCATAATGCCCTTTAGGCCAGAAATGACCAGATATCCTTAGAAATTTTGTGGAAACCTGATGAAATTATAGAGCACTCTTGGATGGCAGAATATCAAAATAGTTTGTGACAAGAAACTCTAGAATAGAATTTCTATGAATTTTATAAGGTGACAACTTTGAAATATTAGTCAGAAGAATTCGAGTATTAGAAAAATATGGAAAAATGATAAATAGAATCTAGAGAATTTTTTCTAAATTGTAAGATGTATAGATCTATTTAATAAAATATTTTAGTAATTTTGATGATCAAGAATAATACAGACCAATCAAAATTAAAATAAGAACAGTCTTGTAGGCAAGGATGCGTATCATTCGGTATAGATTGCTTGTCAGAAATTTTAAACTATGATTGAAGCCAATTTTTGAAGATATCTAGAGTTCTATTATTTCATATGATTTTTAGGAGAAAGAATTAAAATTAAAATTAACTTCCTACAAGAAAATGCCATGTGGAAATCATAAATAGAAGTAGATTTTTCCTTAACACCAAAAATAACATGTAATGGCTTAAAAGGAAGAAAAATTGCCTTCCTTCCCCTTAGGCTTGCAAGTCCACGTGAATAAAGAGTGTGGAAGAGGCAAGAATCTTCATGAATAGCCACTTGTAAAGGGAGCCATGTGATGGAAACAAGTGTTAAGACACTTGTATGGTGTAGGTTAAGCGTAAGAAGATTTTTCTTAAAAAGTAAAAAATCATCATTTAACTTAGTTACAATTCAATGGAACAAGAAGTAATTAAGTTAGAATGAAACTAAATGAAGATAATTTAGTTAGAATGGAACTAAATGAAGGTCATTTAGTTAGGAAAGGCAAAAATGTCCTTGAATATTAAATTATTTTCTAAACACTATATAAAGGGGGGGGGGAGAACCTAAAATGCACATCACTTTCAATCCATTCTCTCTACCAAATTCACGTGTAACTCTCCCTTCCATACCCCTCCCATCCTTTCATTTTCAAGCCTAAATCAAGTTAGAAAATAAATCCCACCATAGTGAAGCATCACGTGAAAGCTAGGAGAAGCTTGGGAAAGTTTGACAAGCTTTTAAAAGAAGAAAACAAGGTATGTATAGGGAGGTTTATGCTAAATATAGTTTAAGTATTTCCTTTGTTTGAATAAGTATTTATAGAATCTTATTTATTTCTATGGAAAATAAAGCTTGCACACCATGTGTTTGATGAATTGTTTCAAAGAAATAAAGATAGTTTGAGTGTGTTTTGTTCAAATAGATGTTTGAAGTTCATGTGTTGTTGAGTATTTCTATGAAATACATGTGTTGCTTAGTGTTCCATGAATCCTTATGAATTTCATGTGTTTCCATGAATTTTCTATACAAGCTGAATTCTATATTGAAATTGTAACACCCCGGACGTCTCCGGCATGTTATCATCAATGATATACATAACACGCTATTAGCGTTTAGTAAGCGCGGTGCGGAAGCGATAGAATCGTTTATCTTGATTACATTATGCATGAAATATAAAACCACACACAGAAACCTAAAACAAGCCCTTGCTGATCCAGATCAAACATAAACAATTATATAGGCAGATGACATAAAACATAACTCAGATAATCAGGAGGAAACACACTTATATACAATCATCATCATCTGTACATATACATGCTCAAAAACAAGACCACAGCTGGGTCATACATTATAATATGTACAGGAAATGGGTATACACATACCCTACAACTACACAGAGATT
>PYAF01002475.1:0-27122 GCA_007407185.1 Glycine tomentella
GGGGGGTGAATTGGTTAGTCTTGGTAAATTAAAATTTCTTTGATGAAAATCAAGTTTCAAATCAGAGTTTTAATGCCCTTTGGATCTTTATCACAAAACCATTGAAAATCTTTATCCAAGATCAATCCAAGACTTGTTATGCTTTAAGAACAAACACCCAAAACAGAATTCACACAAGAAATAATCAAATTTGCAGAAGATAAATCAAGACACAAGATTTATACTGATTCACCTCAAAACCTATGAGGCTACATCTAGTTTCTTCTACTCAACACTAGAGTAGAGTTCCACTATTGCAAATATTATTCTTACAAGCAATTACAAGCTTCTCTTCATCAACCCTAGATGAAGTTCAGAGATCTAAAACCCTATTAGATCCTTAGAAGCCACACCCACACTGAGAACACTACTCAACTGTCCTTGGAGAAACCCTATCTCCACTTGGAGAAACACTATCTCCACTTGCAAGAAAACCTTCTTACAATAGAGTCAACAATTACAAAGTTACTGCAGAAAACTAAACATTCACAAAGAGCTAGGAAAGAATTCACCTCATGATCCAAGAGTGAAATGCATATGAATGAAAAACCTCAGGTTGAATGCAAACCAATTATGCAGAAGTGCTTTCCTAAGCCTTTGTGACAGCACAAGCTTGCTTCACTAACACCTTGGTGACCCATGAATGAATCAATGGAAGCAAGACTCAATGAACCTAGAATATTGCCTTTGTGAATCCTTAGAAAGCTCATAATATCGAAAAGTTTTAAGTTCAATCTCAATCTCTGTTCGTTCTTGATCACAAGAGGCAAGGATTCAATTTATAGTAATTTTTGTAACAGAATTAATCGATTAAAAACGCTCCCCACGCTCCTGTAATCGATTAAACCGACCTTTGGTATGCTCAGGATTTTAGTTAACGAGTTGAATAAGCGATTAACCCGACGTGTAATCGATTAACCAGACTGAGCAAAAATCCTGCTTATGTAAAAGAATTGATTACATTCCATGGTAATCGATTAAGCTAGAGCAAGCATAAATCTAGATAATGCAATATAATCGATTACAACCCATGGTAATCGATTAAGCCAGTGTGAGTATAAAACATGATTTGAACTATATAATCGATTACAATCAGTGGTAATCGATTAAGCCAGAGTGACTGTAGTTTTCAAATAAGCATGTAATCGATTACGACATTATGTAATCGATTAAAGCAGTCACAAGGCCAGATCCTATGTATGTTGAGTTTCATGTAATCGATTAATCCGATAAGGTAATCGATTAAAGTGTTCAAGATGAGTTTTCCAGAAAGTTTATGAACAAAATAATCGATTCACTTAAGGCAGTAATCGATTAAAACGACTTAACTCTATTTTTCCAAAACACTTAGCTTTTTCTTAAGTTTCAAATCAATTACTTAAAATCAATATGATGCAATGCTTGTATGATATATGAATGATATGTATTCAAAGCTTGGATCACCATAGTACTTTCTTTCCTTTTACATTAAATCACAAGCTTCAATCTTCATTCCTTGAGCCATGTTGAAAGCCAAAACATCCAAGCCTTATTGTTACTTGATTCTTCACTTGAATCTTCATGTAGTTCCCCTTCAAATCAACAATATTATGGTAAATTTGTCTCATTAAGAAGTGTTCTTGCACCTTCTTCAAGGGAACTATTTTTCCTCTCCACAACACCATTTTGTTGAGGTGTTCTTGGAGCTGAAAAATTGTGGTTAATTCCATTTTCTTCACAAAACTTTTCAAAATGTTCATCTTGGAATTCCCCACCATGATCACTTCTTATTGAGATAATTTTGTTGCTTTTCTCATTTTGAACAACCTTGGCCAATTTTCTAAAAGCATGGAAAGCATCACTTTTGAATTCAAAAACAAAGTCCAAGTATATCTAGAGTAATCATCAACAATCACAAGTCCATAGTAATTGCCACCCAAACTCATAGTTCTAGAAGGACCAAACAAATCAATGTGTAGTAATCTAGAGGTGGAAACAATATTTTTGCTTTGAAATGTTTCCCCTTTTGACATGCATCACAAAGTTTGTCTTTTCAAATTTGAGTTTTGGCAAACCAATCACTAAGTCCTTTTTAATAAGCTTATTCATATGGTGCATGTTGATGTGACTAGCTCTCCTATGCCACAACCAAGATTCATCTAACTTACTCATTAAGCATGAAGTTTTGTGAAAGAATGCATGGTCAATAGAAAGTTGATAGATATTACCTTTCCTTTTGCCTATTTGAACTACTTCACCATTTTGGTCATCAAATATCATACAACAATTCTCATTGAATGAGATCTTAAAACCTTTGTCACATAGTTGGCTTATACTTAGAAGATTATGCTTTAAACCATCCACATAGAGAACATTGCTAATCTTGGTATTGAAGTTATTTCTGATGTTGCCTTCACCAATGATCTTACCCTTGTTGTTATCTCCAAAAGTGACAAAGCTTCCATCTATAGGAACAAGATTTGTGTGAAGACTTGTCACCCATCATATGTCTAGAGCATCCATTATCAAGATACCGCAAAGAAGTTCTTGCTCTTAGATATACCTGAAAAATCAAATTAATTCATAAAACAAGGTACCCAATTGAGGTTGGTCCATAGGGGTTAGTGACTTTCTTTCTCTTTTCCACCCAAATGCACTCTCCATTTGGCACATAAAATCTTCTTGCAAAGCATTTATAGGATGTGTGTCCTCTCTCCATACAGCAGTAGTTGCAAATGACAGCTCTTGGAGATTTTCTAAAGAAAGCATTTTGATTGATCCTTGACTTCCTTTGATTTTTCTGTTTTAGGGACACAAATGTTGTCTTTTGGACAGATTTTGACTTTGGTTTATACCCCAATCCAGAAGTATCTCCAACATATTTTTGTACACTAAGCATTTCATTGAAATCACATTTTCCTTTGTACAATTTTTGCAAGAGATCAATCAAATTGTTATTCTTTGAAAGGAGCTGCTTATATTTCTCTTCTTGATTGATTCTATACTCATCAAAGACCATTTGCAACATATCATATTTGTCAACATTTGTAGAAGAAGAAGCATATACACAACCATTTGATTTGTAGCTTGAAACAAGTTTTTCATTTTCTTCCTTCAAGTTACAAATCTCAGCTTATAGATCAATAATCTTAGCAAGATGATCTTCAATGTTCTTTCTAAGCTTATTGTTAGACTTTGAAAGCTTTTGTGCCTCTTTGTGCATTTCTTGAAAAGCAAGAATAGCTTGATCAAGTTCAGAATTTACCTCATCCTCTTCACTCAAGAGGTCATCATCATCTTCATTGACAATGGATGTAAGACACATGTTTGCTTCCTCTATTTCAGTGGAGGATTTTGAACTTGTTGAGTTGTTGTCTTCCCAAGCTATATAAGCTCTTCTAGACTTTCCTTCTTTCTTCCCTTTGTTGTCCCTTTGTTGCTTCTTCAAGTAGATTGAGCATTCAGACTTGATGTGGCCAGGTTTCCCACATTCAAAGCATGTAAAGTTGCTATCAATCTTCTTCTTGTTGTTGTTGTTGTTGTTCTTGGTGTTTCTTAAGAATCTTTTACCCTTATCTTCTTCAAGAATTTGCTGAACTTTTTCACTATCAAGTTCATGTTCTCTTCATCTTCCTCATCACTTGATTTTTCTTCTTTCTCCACTTTAGAAGTTGCAACTTTTAGAGCAATTCCTTTTCCTTTCCTATCTGCATCTTCAACACAAGTTAATTGCAGCCATTGACATTTTGGATAAATCCTTGGATTCTTTGATTGTTGTCACTTTTGGTTGCCAAGATCTAGTAAGACACTTCAAGATCTTGATGTTTAGTTTCTCAACATCAAAAGTCTTTCCAAGTCCCAAAAGATGATTGACAATGTGTGTGAATCTTGTTTGGAGCTGAGAAATGCTTTCATTTGTGTTCATCTTGAACATTTCATACTCACGAATCAATGAATGCTTCCTTGATCTTCTTACTTCTTCAGTTCCTTCATGAGTGATCTCTAACATCTCCCACATCTCCTTAGCACTTGTGCACTTAACTGTTCTAAAGAAATCATCAGAGGAAAGTGCAGAGGTTATCATGTTTTTGGCCTTAAAATCATATTGAACAACCTTTTTTTCAGCATCAGTCATCTCATCCCATTCTTTGGGAATCATGTCATTACCAAAGAATCATATTGAACAACCTTTCCATGCATGATAAACTTAACCAGTTCAAGAGAAATGAAGTATGGGAACTTGTTCCTAGATCTTCTTCTCATGAGCCAATAGGCACCAAGTGGGTTTTTAGGAAAAAAACTTGATGAAAGTGGCATCATAGTCATAAATAAAGCTAGATTGGTTGAAAAGGGTTACAACCAAGAGAAAGGCATGGACTATGAAGAAACCTATACTCCAATAGCAAGGTTGGAAGCCATCAGATTATGGCTTGCATTTGCATGTTTAAGGGATTTCAAATTATTTCAAATGGATGTAAAGAATGCTTTTCTGAATGGTCATATAGAGGAGGAAATCCTGATATGTTGATTTTAAACATCCAAATCATGTTTTTAAACTAAAGAAAGTTCTCCATGGCTTACAGTAAGCTCCTAGGTCCCGGTATGAAAGATTGAGCAACTTTTTACTTAGCCAATCCTTCATAAGAGGACAAGTGAATAAAACATTGTTCATCAAGAAATCTGTAAATGACATATTACTAGTTCAAATATATGTTGATGATATTGTTTTTGGTTCAACTAACAATTCCTTGTGCAAGGAATTCTCAATCTCTATGCAAAATGAATTTGACATGTCGATGATCCATTCCGGCAAAGGGATGTCATCCAATTAAGGACTATAGAGAGGAACAAGAGTGAAAAAAGGCAAGAGGGAACATTAAAGAAAGAGTCTAAATAAAGTGTGCAAACACGAGTGTGAGTGGTAAACACTTAAAGAGTGGTGAGAATTTTCTTATATACTTGTGTTTTTGCTAACCATTTCTTTTTAAGAATGATCTCAATAGGAGATTAGACTTTGTCACCTAGGACCTCTAGGTTGATGAAAGTCATCACAAAACAAATGGAAGACTTGCAAACCAAAATGGATGCAAGATTTGAGGAGTTACAAAGGGAGACTCAAAGAAGGAGTAAATCCATTGGAAGTGTGGATGGAGAGGCTCATGGTAATAGGAGGGTGAGTGAGTATGCTTCCTCTCATGGAGGAAATTATGTAGATGAGGAGAATGAGAGGGGAGATTTGAGAGAAAATAATAATAGAAGAGAAAATCATAGGAGACACAATCCTAGGAGGCAAAATAGAGGTGAGAAAGATTGGAGGTTGAGGAGAGAAGAGAGAGATGGGAGGAATTGAGGATTAAGTGCAGTGAAAATAAAAATTCCAAAATTCCTTGGCACTTATGATCCAGAAGAGTACTTTGAGTAGGAGATGAAAGTAGAAAAAAATTTCTCATGCCAACAATTTGATGAAGAAAAGAAAGTGATTCTAGCAACTCTAGAATTTGGTGGCTATGCTTTGGTGTGGTGGAACCAAATTCAAATGGACATAGGAAGGTTGAGGAGACAAAAAATACATGGATGGAATGACTTGAAGATTGTCTTGAGAGAAAGATTTGTTCCCACTTATTATGCAAGAGAAGTCCACAACAAGCTCCAAAGACATTTCCAAGGCTACAAGAGTGTTGATGAATACTATAAAGAGATGGAATTGATGATGATGAGGGCTGAAATTATGGAGGGTCAAGAGGCAACCATGGCTAGGTTCCTTCATGGCCTAAATAGAGAAATTCAAGATATGATGGAGCTACATTCTTATGCCACAATTGAAGAGCTAGTCCACAAAGCTCAACGGGTGGAGCAACAACTAAAAAGGAGAAAAGCTTCAAAATTCTCCAATGGGGCTACAACTTCCAACTGGGAAAGACAAGCCTAAAAGGGAGGTTTCCCTAGTGAAAAATAAATAATAAAAGGTGGAGATCTCAAGCAAAAAAATTAATGATCCAACTCCAACAAGATCAAGCAATATCAAGTGTTTTAAGTGTCTTGGTAAGGGTCACATTGCTTCCCAATGTCCCAACAAGAGAACTATGATTTTGCTTGAGGATGGAGGCATAAAGAGTGAGTCTTCAAGTGACTCAAATAGTTCTTCAAGTGAAGAAGAAGAGCTTACACTAGTGGAGGCCGAGGAGGGTGATCTCTTAATGGTAAGGAGAATGTTGAGCAATTTTTGCCTAGAAAAAGAGGAGACTCAAAGAGAAAATATTTTTCACACATGGTGTTTAGTTGAAAAGAAAGTATGCTCACTTATCATTGATGGAGGCAGATGCACCAAAGTGGCTAGTACAAGGCTTGTTGAGAAATTACACTTGCCAACGACAAAGCATCCAAGGCTATACAAGCTACAATTGCTTAGTGAAAGTGGAGAAGTGGTGGTAAATTCTCAAGTGCTCATTCCTTTGTGATATTGTAGCTATGAAGGCTGGACATATTCTTCTTGGTAGGCCTTGGCAATATGATAGAAAAGTGATACACAATGGCATGGAGAACACTTTTGAGTTTGAGCACTTAGGCAAGAAAATTATTTTGAGGCCTTTGACTCCTAAACAAGTGTGTGAGGATCAAGTGAGGATGAAAGAAAAGAGAATTCATGTGTTGAAAAAAATATTGCACACAAAAAGGCAAAGAAAGTGAGCTACCAAAGAGAAAAAGTAGTGAGAAGAAAAGAAAAGAGAAAGAAAATGAGAACAAAAAAAATCATGAGATTAAAGAGAGTTTGTTCTTGAGTGAAAAGGAAATCAAGAGAGTGCTATTAGCCAAACAACCTATTTATTATATGGTTGCTAACTCTCTTTGTTTACATGTTGAAAAAGAAGGAGAAAAATTGCCTAAAGCTATGCAATCCCTTTTGGAAGAATATTAAGATGTTTTTCCAAAAGAAGTTCCTAATGACTTTCCTCCTTTGAGAGGCATAGAGCACGAAATTTATTTGATTCCAGGTTGTTCACTGCCTAATAGGCCAGCATATAAGACTTTACCCATGGAAGCAAAAGAGATACAAACACAAGTGGAAAAGCTACTTCACAAAGGGTGGATCCGTGAGAGCATGAGTCCTTGTGCCATGCCCATTATTATTGTACCTAAGAAGGGGGGAATATGGAGGATGTGCATGGATTGTAGGGCAATAAACAACATCACCATAAGGTTTTCAAAGATTGCACACTTCATTCCTTGTCACAAGAGCGATGATGCTTGTGAAGTAGCCAATCTCTTCTTCAAGTAAGTGGTAAGACTTCATGGAATGCCTAGAAGCATTGTGATCCATAGTGATCATGAGTCTCTTAAATATTTGAAATGTCAAGGAAAATTAAACAAGAGACATGATAAGTGGTACATCATGGGCAATTTGATGACTTGGGAGTAGTGTCTACCTCATATTGAGTTTGCTTATAATACAGTAGTTCACAAGTGATATGATTCCCAATAGGATTAGATGTTAGGATCAACTAGGAATGGAATTTCACACCCAGAATTCAGCCAACAACACGTCCAGGAAGGAACCGATTGTTCCGCACGCTACAGAACTCGGATTTAAGCATTTCCAAATCGAGGCGAAAGATCTCTTTCTGAACTACGATTTTGAGTCAAGAATCACTGAAAATGGATGTGTATAACGTGAGTTCTGATACGAAATTAACGGGGACAGAAACTGGGAAAAAGATGCAAAACGAGATAGGAACCAAGAAACAAGATTTGGAAGGCGCCACAATCAAAAGATTGATAAGCCTAAGAACGCCACAAGGATTAGTAGCCTTGATAAGTTCTGAGATTCTCAAAGAACCCTTGAGAAGCTAGTCTCTCACCAAAAAGGTTAACTTCCATTCTGCCTTCAAAAACTATGGTGTTCCCTTATATAGCGGGCATCATCCATATTGAGTCTAACCTAATGGGCTTACAAGCAAATAAAAATAGACAAACCAACAATCCAGCCCAATAAGCCTTATAACAACAGTTTAACTAAATATGAGGAAATAAAAATTAAGTGCTGAATTGGGCCAAGTAAAATAAAGCCTTCATGCATATCCATTGAGGCTTATTCTTCAAGGTCTTCAAATTGGATTAAGTGTATCATTTTGGGCTCTTCTTCCTTTAGACTTGGGCTTATCTCAAGTAAAGTGGTCACCATGAGATTTAGGGCCTCTTTAGCCTTTTTAGCTTTTGATCTTGTCATTGGGCCTCCAAGACCTTGTATGTCCTCCAAGTTTGTTGCTTTGGTCATGTCCTCTCCTAGGTCCTCATCAACAAGACTACTTCCTTATCTCCTTTTCAAATTGTTTATGGCTTTAATCCTTTAACTCCTCTTGATTTATTGACATTACCTAACACTTCTTCTATGATTAATCATGATGCTTTGTCTAAAAAGCTTCTTATGTTAGGAAATTCCATGAACAAGTGAAGGCACATATGGAGAGAAAGATGGAACAATATGCAAAGCAAGCCAATAAGCACAAGAAGCAGGTGATATTTAATGAAGGAGATTTGGTTTGGCTTCATTTGAGGAAAGATAGATTTCCTCATGAAAGGAAATCCAAGCTCCAACCTAGAGCAGATGGACCTTTTAAAATTTTGCTTTGAATCAACAACAATGCTTACAAACTTGAGTTGCCTAGTGAGTATGGTATGAGTAATAATACTTTCAATGTTTGTGATCTTTCTTTATATGATGTAGGTACAAGTGAGGAAACAAACTTGAGGTCAAGTTCCTTTCAAGAAGGAGGGGATGATGGAGGTCCATGGCAAGCTAAAGGTCTAGAAGGAGAGCTTGAAGCACTTCCTTTGGTGAGCTTTAAAGGACCAATGACAAGAGCTAGAACCCAAGCACTTCAAGACCACATCAAAGCTAAACAAGCATGAAGAAGCACACCAACTCAAGGATAACAAGGGTTGGATTTTGATGTCTCAAGTCCAATTTAATTCCATAAATTTCAGCACTTGTTAAAAGCAAAAGTAGTGACAATCAAAGGGCTTTTTAGTGCAATTGTGTAACAAGGTGTAGGTGCACTTGTGTGTAAATTGTGTAGCACCTTTGTAAGCTTGTGGGCTGCACCTTAAGGCTTAAAATACTGCACCTTAGGCATGATTTGGGTCAGCCAAGAGTCACTTCCATTTAGCTTGCATTAGGCTTCATTAGTGTGCACTAAAAGCTTCATTTGAATTACATCAAAAAGGTCCTTTGATTCCTATAAAAATTGTTGATAATGAAATGATTCCCAAAGAATGGAATGAGATGACAGATGCAGAAAAGATAGTAGTTCAATAAGATTTTAAAGCAAATATGATAACCTCTGCATTATCATTTGATGAATTTTTCAGGATTGTTAGTGTAATGACCCGCCTTGTCACTACGATATCACTAACTCTAATCTTGTGAATTTCAAATTTTAATGAAAACTCCATTAATTTGATTATGAAAATGGTAGTAAATTTTTCGCAATAATACAATTATCATACGCACGATACAATTACAATGATTGAATACACATATACGCATACATTAAACCAATATATATCGTTCACATGTTTAGAACTTAATTTAGTTTTACATATATTTACACCTCAAACAATACATGTCCACAAAAAGAATCAAGGGACTAACTAAGAAAGAGTTGATTAACAAAAAACAACTCTTTTCCAAAAAGAACTCCAATGTCATCATGTCGGCTTGGTGGCTCCAACCAAAAAGAATCTCCTCCAGAGTCACCTAATGTTGCTCATCTGCTTACACGAACAAAGGTTCGTGATCATCACAGGTACCAACCACACAGTACAACAAATGCAAGGATGATTTTATTATATAAAATAAAGAAGCATTAGATAACAACAATTGGAAATAAACAACAATAACCACAACAATTATAACCAGAACTCCATCAATCCAATACACACTCAACAAAACCAATCATCCAATTCATTTCACAAATCAAACAATCATGATCAGAATGATGCATGCTTGTTACGTATTTTTTGACAAGCGTACCGATTTGTCGTTGTAAGTTACAAAATTTATAAAGATCGTCTCCACAGGGACTTGAGCTTACTCAGTTAATCCAAATATAACTTGACAGTTCAATAGTTATGCATAAGTAGGTTGAGCGAAATTTCATTTAGTTGTGAAAATAACGTAAAATTACTAAACTTTAGTAAATGAAATATATCTATGAGAAAGTGGGATTGGATTTCATCATTCTTATCATTTTATATCCAATTAATATTACCATGCATAAATCATCGTCTATCCTTATTGATGCACACAATATTTCACCTCGAATCGATCCCTCACACTCGAGAATCCTAAGGATATCTACCGAATATCGATCCCTCGCATATGAAGTAAATACCCCAGCATTATAATCATAATCGCGTGCTTTATGCAATCATAACGTTATGCCCTATTCCTAGCAACGTAACGTAATGAGTAACATCATTCAGTTAAAACCCTAAGATTACTTTCTAGTCTCACTTAGGATTAAGTTCATGAAACTAGTGATCAAGTAGAATAAAGCATTAAACATAGAATGAAATTACCAATAAGGAATAGAAATGATTCATGCATAAATAAATATTAAAAGAGATGCATTGGGTTAAGAAGATTACATCCAATCCTCAGAGAAGCTAGCTACTCATAGTGGAGAGAACCTCTTCAAGGGAAGAATTGCTGAAAGGCCCCATCACCGCTTCTCTCTGGCAGAGTCTCTATACTAATTCTTAATTCTCTCACTTTCCTAACCTACCTACTTACTAATATTTAAGCTCCTAAGCGTAAGGAACAACAAAGGAAGCAAGAATGAAGCAAATGCATGCTTTTCCTCTCAAATTCGTGGCCTATATATAGGTTTTGGGGTGCTGCCTGCTTCACTCACCCAGGCGAGTGTTTTTGCATGTGTTTACTCGCCTGGGCGAGCTAATGTCTATCTCCTTGAAACTTGGTGCTCGCCTGGGCGAGCCAAATACACTGGAATTGGTCGCCTGGGCGAGTTAAAGCTTTAACTCTGAAGAAAGCCTTGGGCTTGGATGAATTGTGGGCCTGTTTGCTTGTAACACCTCCCAGGTTTAATCGTTTGAGCCCTTCTTGCTTGCTTTGCTTGTTCGGAAGCCTCGAAATTTCTCGAATCTGTCAAAATACAAAACATGATTGGATTAATCTTCCAAAATATGAACAACAAGTTTTATACAACCACTAGGTGCTATTTAACTAGGTTTAGGGCAAGTTCATAGATAAATTTATTGAAATCAAAAGATAAGTGCCAGCATTTGAAACATGATTTTAACTGAAATATGGCACTTATCACTCCCCCAACCTAGAATCTTGCTTGTCCTCAAGCAAAGTAAATACACTAGGACTATATTAAATACTTATGAACATGCTTTGTAAAGAATCAACTTTTCAGAGTGATCAGAACATATTTTCAAAGAGTCAACCTCAAGAATTTAAAACAAAAGATGAAATTCTCAAAACCAAATTGAGATCAAGATCAATTTACATTTCATTTCTAAAGAACATCAAAGGAAACACCTTATTGTTTTAAACAGAGGAAAACCTCTCAAAAGTGTTTAATTCTCCCAGGTAAGTGTTTATTCTCAATTCCATCACTGATATGTCATAGATTAATTTTTGCAGTTCATTTCCCATCAAATCAAAGTACATATTTATCATGGATCATTAGGGCTTTTTAGGGTTAGGCCTGGCTAGAAAGAACTCTTGGTTTTTCTGGATATTCAAAAAGTACCTTGGGAATAGGAGAGCAAATAAAGATAAAACAATTAGATCATCACTTCCTATTTTTCTTTCCAAGATATTCATGTTTATCATATCAATCTTTTCATTTAACCCCATACTTTGTACCTTTAAAACACAAGGAATTTTGTTTCCTTTTTCTTTTTCTTTCTTTTCTTTCACATGAATAGCATATAGCCACATTTTAAAAATCTTTTTCATCACATGAGCTACCCAAAAGGTTTCTGTCAACAAATTCCCTTTTTGTTCTCCTAACCTTAGGTAAGGTGGGGAAATTCTTATCCTAGGTTAGGGTTCCAATATCAAGTGTTTGGCTCAAAGGGGTTTTACAAAGGATAAATCATTTAAGTATTGGGATAGTTTTTTGGCTAGTGGCTTAAAAAGATGTTAAAAAAGAAAGAAGGCGTAAATCATATCCATGAATCATATGTTATGACAATTAGAAATTTATGCAAAATAAACTATAATTCATATTAGCATGGACACTCAATATAATTTATGTGGTTCACACATTCACTGGGCTTAAGGTCTGTTTTCATGCTTAAATCAAATCAATGTTTCGAAAGATGTTCTTTATCAACTCCATGTAAAAAGACTTCCCTTCATTTGATCTTTTAGAAAACCATTCATTTGTTTTTTCATTCTCAAGGTTTCCAAATTTCATTTTGTTGTGTTCTGATCTAATTCAAAAAGTAAGTTTCAACAACATTATTTGTTGATTCTTTTCGAAACATGACATTCTCAAGGTTTCCAAATTTCATTTTGTTGTGTTTTGATCTAATTCATAGATAAATTTATTGAAATCAAAAGATAAGTGCCAGCATTTGAAACATGATTTTAACTGAAATATGGCACTTATCAATGCTCCTGATTTCACTCTCACCATTCAATGTGGTACCATATCCAGGGAAATAGCCTCTCACAGGAAAATGATTCATCGCCTATCAGGGTCACCCTGTCGTGCACAAGCCATTCCCCCCATGGTGATCAACCAGTGGCGCACAGGAATTCGTAACCTGATGCTCCCTTAGTACCTGCGTTTTCAGCCCACAGATACGCGCATGCCTTCATGATACAATCCTAAAACCAAAGCAAGTGAAGGAAGACTTGGAATTACACATGGAGGCACTTCCTTTGGTGATTAAAGGGCCAATGACAAGGGCTAGGGCTCAAACACTCCAAGATCATATACAATCCAGCTTGTATCTCTTGGAGCACCATGAAGAAGGCTACAAAATATTGAGCTTATCTATTGTAATTGATTACCAGTAGCCTGTAATCGATTAAATACTTTGTATAAATGTTAGATTTGTAGATAGCTCTGCTGTAATTGATTATTCCGTTTTGTAATCAATTACATGGAAGTGTGAGTTCCTGTGATAATTGATTATTCCGTCGTGTAATCGATTACCTGGTTTTGGGAGCTCCTGTGATAATCGATTATTTTGTTCATGAGTCAGTTTCCAAGCTGATATGAGCAATGTAATCGATTACCAAGAGTTAGTAATTGATTATTTGGTTCAAAATAATCAATTATCATTCGAAATAATTGATTATTACCGTTTTTGCTGCAGAAGCGCTATTTTTCAGTTTTAAGTAGCTGTTGGATAGCTTTCCTTGGAAGCTACATTTGTATTTCATTTAGGACGCATTTACATTCCATTAGCTTGTAGTCTCGTGGTCTATATAAACCACATTACAACAGATTGTAGGGACTTTTGGTTGAATGAAATTAGAATGCACTTTGTGTGTGAGAGGTTGAGAGTTATTCTCCCTTGTTCTTAGTGAAGAACTTCTTGTTTCTTATCAATAGCTTCTGAGCTATTGTGGTGATTCTTGTAAGACTTATTGGAATTCCTATTCCATGGTGTCAATCCAAATCCACTTCTAATCTTCTTCCATTGTTTCATTTCTTAAATCACAAAAACCTAAAAAGCTATCCTAAAACAAAGCATTTCATACTCTGTTTTTCTTTCCATTGAAGAATTGATTCCATTGCAAGGAAGATCGGGGCAAACAGGACTTGATTCAGTTCAGGAGTCCATCATTTGGTATCTAGAGCTTAAACCTTGTGGAATTCTTCTTCAATTTCAGTTTTGGGATTCTTCAAAGGTAAAATTCTGCATTAGAGTCAAAAACGAAAATCCTTAGTAATTCATTGTTTCTTGATGTTTTCTTGTGATTCTTAGTGTTGTAGCTTTGTTAAGTGTTGTGTTACAAAAACCCTAGGTTTTCTTCAAGTTTCCTTGTGAATTCATGTTCTTCATGTGTTCTTCATAGTTTTCCTAATTTCTAGCTTTGATTCTTGTCAATTTATGTTAGTATTGTTGTTGTGTTGTGTAATACTTTGTTTTGATTTCAATTTCGTGTTTGATCTGGAGCAAGTGTTAGAAACAAAAAGGAAAACAAAAACAAAGAGAAAATTGCATCAAGTGTTATTAGAAAGTAAAAGAAATATTGAAAAGTAGCTGGAAAACAGAAAACTAGAAGCAAGCTACAAAATTACAAGTTTTCAAAATTGCTTGAACAACAAAAACAAGTAAAAGTGTATGAAATTCAGAATTGATGAAATGTCTTTCAACAATTGAATTCATTGGCATATCCTTATTGTGAAGTTTGTTAAATCTGAAGTATTCCTTGAGTTGTCTCATAAATTCCAATTTGAGTAGTTCTTTCTAAATTGTGCTTTGTTGCTTGTCTCTTTAAAATTCCAAAAGTTTTGTCTTAGAAGTTTTCTATTCTTTGGACTCTTAAGCCATGTCTAGAATCATTTCATATTTCACTTTAGCAAAGAGGCTTGATTGGACTTGAAGTTTTTGTCTAAGAACTAAAGAGGAAATAAGAGTGGAAAAAGGCAAGAGAGAATATTATAGAAAAAGCCTTGAAAGTGTGCAAACACGAGAGTGAGAATAAACACTTAAGAGTGGTGAGGAATTTCTTATATATATGCTTGTGTTTTGCTAACAATTTCTGTGAAGGATGAGTTCAAGTGGAGGAGATGTCTTGTCACCTAAAACTTCTAGGTTGATGAGAGCCATGACTAAGCAAATGGAGAAATTGCAAACTAGAATGGATGCAAAATTTGCAGAGTTGCAAAAGGAGAAAACAAGAAAGAGTAGTTCCATGGGTAGTGTGGATGGATTGGGTGATGGTAGTAGTAGAAGGGGAAGTGATTATGCTTCTTCTTATGGAGGAAATTACTATGATGAGAGGAGGAGACAATATGATAGAAGAGAAAATCTTAGGAGACATTATCCTTGGAGGTTGAGGAGAGAACATAGAGAAAATGAAGATAGGAGGATGGAGAGAGATGAGAGGAATGGAGGATTGGGTGGAATCAAAATAAAAATTCCAAAATTTCTTGGCACTAATGATCCTAATGAACACTTTGAGTGGGAAATGAAGGTTAAACAAATTTTCTCATGTCAACATTTTGAGGAAGAAAAGAAAGTCACTCTTGCAACTATAGAATTTGGTGGTTATGCTTTGGAGTGGTGGAGCCACATTCAAAGAGATATAGTTGGGGGAAGAAGGCAAAGAGTAAATTCTTGGGAAGATTTAAAAGCAAGTTTGAGGGGTAGATTTGTTCCAGCTTATTATTCAAGAGATGTTCACAATCTTCTTCAAAGACATTTCCAAAGTTCCAAGAGTGTTGATGAGTATTACAAGGAAATGGAGTTGATGATGATGAGAGCTGGAATTGTGGAACATAAAGAAGCAACTATGGCTAGGTTTATTCATAGATTGAATAGACAAATTCAAGATGTGGTGGAGCTATACTCTTATAACACAATTGAGGACCTAGTGCATAAAGCTCAAAGGTGGAACACCAAATGAAAAGGAGGAAAATTCCCTATTCTAAGTCTAGTGGGGCTGCAACTTCTAGTTGGAGAGATAAGCCTTAAATGGGAGAGTTCTCAAGTTAAAAGAAAAGAAGAGAAGGTAGAAAAGCCAACTAAAAAGATTGAACAAGTCACTCCAACAAAAACTGGAAGCATCAAATGCTTCAAGTGTCTAGGAAGAGGACATATTGCTTCTCAACGTCCTAATAAGAGAACTATGACTTTGCTAGAGGATGGGAAGATTACAAGTGAATCCTCAAGTTATGCATCTAGTTCTTCAAATGAGAAAGAGAAGGCCCTTACACTTGTGGAGGCCGAAGAAGGAGATCTTTTAATGGTTAGAAGAATGTTGAGTAATTTGTGCCTAGAAAAAGAAGAGAATCAAAGAGAAAATATTTTCCACACAAGATGCTTGGTTAGAGACAACATATGTTCACTCATCATTGATGGTGGGAGTTGTACTAGTGTAGCTAGCACAAGAATTGTGGAGAAATTACACTTGTCAACCACAAAACATCCAAAGCCATACAAGGTACAATTGAAAATGATAGGAACACTTCAAAACAACCAAGAGGGGGTGAATTGGTTGAACCTTGGTAAATAAAAATTTTCAAATCAGAGTTTCCACAGGATCTTTATCACTTTAAAAAATTGTTTTGAAACCAAGAATCTTATATTTAATCTAATTCATCTGTCAAGAAATCAATAAGCAACTGATAGTTTTCTGTGTAATGAAATTTGATTCACAAACAAAGCAATTGAGAGATGAAGAGATAGGAATAAAAATCAGCCACAGATTTTATACTGGTTCACTTCAAACACTATGAAGCTACATCCAGTTCTTCCACTCAACACTAGAGTAGAGTTCCACTATTGCAAATAATATTCTTACAAGATATTACAAGCCTTTCTTTATCAACCCTAGATAAAGTTCAGAAGTCTAAAACACTATTAGACCTTTAGAGACCAAACCCAAAATTGAGAACACTACTCAGCAACCTAGAGAAACACTATCTCTAATCTTCATGTAAGAAACCAATTTACAATAAGCTAATCTTTACAGAAATCAATTAAAAGATTTACACCTTTAAAGAATAAGGAAAGATTTCACCTGATAATCCAAAGAACATATGCATGTGAATGATTCAACACGTTGAAAGAAAGATTACAAACTCAATGCATCCCTTTCCTTATGCTTTGAAACTCAATGATGCTTCACTTCTTTAAAACCAAAAACCCATACAAATTTGAATGCTTTTAGAAACCCAGAAATACACTAAAGAAAGCTTAGGGGTGTTTGTGATTGCTCAGATATCGAAAATCTCAAGTTACAAAAACACAGAGCAAGAGGTTCTATTTATAACAGCTTTTCAACTGAAAATAATCGATTAAACACGCTCCTGTAATCGATTATTTCACATTTTTAATCGATTAATTCAAGAATGCAATCGATTAAAATGCTCCTAATATGTTCTAGGTTTGAGCAATGAACAATGTAATCGATTATTCCGTGAAGTAATCGATTAAGACAGATAGTCATGTTTTTCCAAATGCACTAAGTAATCCATTACTAAATTTGATAATCGGTTAAGACAAGCAGATCAATATTCTCAAATGTACTATGTAATCGATTAAAACGATATGTAATCGATTAAATCGGCAGAACATGTAATCCATAGGCATTATATGTAATCGATTACGAACTTATGTAATCGATTAAGACAGTCAGTAAGATTTTTCCATTTTAGCCTATGTAATCGATTACTATGTTCTTGATTTGTTTTCCAGAAGACACGGAGAACAAAATAATCGATGCCATCAATGTTGTAATCGATTAATGCAGGAAAACTTCATTTTTCCAAAAACTTTGCTTTTTAAATGCCTTACTTGTTAATTGCTTTTACTTAGACCTTCACTCTAACAATCCTAGATGAATGATTATGCATGATATGTTCTTGGATTATCAGATTACACAACTTCCTTTTTACATGAATCAAATTGATCTTCATAGCTTCTTTGGCATTTTTCCAATGATGCATGTTGAAAGCATAAAACACCAAAGCTTGATCCTTGTTCATTTATGCATGGCTCCTCTTGAATCAACAATCTCCCCCTTTTTAGCTTTAAACATGCCAAATCTACAATTTGATTAAGCTTAGATACTTGGAGATTAATTGAGGTTTTCATTGATGAACTTCAAGCTTTATAACCTGTAAAAATTTCAAAGGCCTTTTGCCAAGAAATAGTTGTTAAAGCATATGTGATTCATGAAACTTCAATTAAGCTTTATACCATTCTATCGAGTTCCTTTTTACACCTTTACTCCCCCTAAATTCTAGCACATATTCAAATCAATTTTTGGGCAAAAAATTGAACCGAAAACAGGGGCAAACAGAGTACATTCAAATTTACTCCCCCTTAATCAATTCTCCCACTATTTGGCTTGTTAAAAGTAAAAAACAATGGAAGCACAGCGGATATTGAACTGGAAATGCATATTAAAAAAAAATTGAAACATAACAAACATAGAAACCAAAATAACTAAACTAAAAGCAATCTAAGCAATCCTAGAATTCAACAGAGGCATTGTCATTCTAAGGCTTCATCGGTTTCAGCCTTGAAGTCTTCTTGGAGCTTGAGCATGCTATCCATCTTTTGAATCATCAATGATTCAAAATCAGTGAAGGCTGGCTGTGCAGGCTGTTGTTGTTCCTCATCTTCTGAATCAGCAACCATTTCTTCTCCTTGTGCAGCAACTCCAATTTGATTGATCATCACCCAGCCATTGGGTGTCTTTCTCATACCCATCTTGGTCAAATGTTTTTCTTTAATCTGGCTATTGGACGAGTTAGTGTTGTCTACAACTCCATTCTCAATATCAATGTTGAAATGATCAATTAGCCTAGAGACAAACACAGGATATGGGAAAGGGTAGTTCACAAGTCTCTTGGACTTAAGCATGATTTCTTCAATTATGAGCACCCAATTCATGGGAATGTGATTTTTCAGCCCATATACCAACTGAAGATCCTCATCAGTTGCTTGGGCATGGTTGGTTGCCCTTGGAGTAATCACATAAGTGATGAGGTAGTGCAGAAGCCTGTCTTCAGCAGTCATAGGACCAGTACCCAGCCTAGTCCTTAGCCTCATGTGAGGATCATGAAGCATTTCTCTGTAGGTATCCATTTTGCTATAGCCCTCGGGATCTTCATCAAACCTCCTAACACCCTCACACATTACCCCAGCCACTGTTTCCCAAATCTCAAGGGTTACAATCATCTCTACTCCCTTAACTTCAGATTTGATAGCCCCTTGCATTGAACCCTTCACGCAAGTATCGAAAACTTTCACTAAATCAGGGTAGAAGGTACCCTTCATTTCTAAAAACCTTCTCAGCCCTTGGGCTTCAAGGTAGGCTGGAAATTGAAACCCTCCCTTATGAACCAATCAAGTTCAAGATATTTGGGAGAGGCCACTGGCTTGGTGGCATTGAATTGTAGGTAATTGATTTTATCAGATTCTGAGGAAAACCATAAGTCTAACCTATTGGCAGGTTGAGGAGGAGGTGGTGTAACATCCCCAAAATTTTAAAAATGTGATGATAATTGGATAGAAGTATGTTTAGAGAAAAATAACTATCTCACTCTTTCCATATAGTAGAAATTACTAGAAATCCTTAAGATGAAAATTTCAAAAAATTTCAAAAATGCCCTTGGACATTTTTAAAATGACCAAAATACCCCTAGGTTGAATGACATAATTACCAAAATGCCCCTAGGCAAAAAATGCTCAAATAACTTTAGAAATTTTGTAGAAACTTGATGAAATTATAGAATACACTTAGCTGACTAAGTATCAACAAATTTTGATGACACAAAACTGTAGAATAAAATTTCAACAAATTTTTAAGATGACAACTTTGAGGCTTTATTCAAGAAAACTCAAGCATCAGAAAAATATGGAAAAATGATACATGAAATCTATAGAATTTTCTCTTAATTATAGGATGGATAGACCTATTTAATAAAATGATTTAGTAATTTTGATGGTCAAAAGAAGTATAGACCAATCAAAATCAAGATCAAGATGTAGTCTAGAATGAAAGGTTTATGTATTGCCCTGTATAAGACTGCTTGGGATTAATTTAAACTATCATTGAGATAAATTCTTAGGAACATCTAGAGATCTATTATTCCCAATTATCCTTAGATAAAAGAATTCAAATTAAATTGGATTTTTTTTAAAAGAAAATACCGTATTGAAACTAGATTTTTTATTCATCATCAAAGATGACCACATGTAGCATGAAAGGAAGAAAAATTTGTATTCCCTTCCATTTGAGCTTGTCATTCATGTGGAGAAACATGGAGAATGAGGAAGAAGCTTCTTGAATTTAGCCACTTGGAAGATAAGCCATAGGATGAAAACAAGTGGCAAGACACTTGTATGGCATGGATGCAAGGTAACATAAAAATCAAGCCAAGATTTCTCTACACTCTTCCATCTTGCACGTGGACAGCTCTAGACATTATTTCAACAATCCCAACGGTCAAATGTTACATATGTGAGATAGTAGTGAACCCTTTAAATTTTAAAGAGATCCAACGGTTAACAAATCCAGAATTAGAATTTTACTACAACAGGTTTGGGATAAATTCAAGAATGAAAGAAAAAGCATAAAAATCTTCCTTGGCAAGCTACTCCACGAAAATTCAAGAGAAATGGAGAAACTTCAAGAGCTTGGACACTTGGATGATGGAGAATTAAGAGCCTTTATGATTTGGACAAGTGTAGGGACACTTGTAAAGGGGTGGACAAGTGGAAAGATAAGCCATTATGGTGTAGGAGATATTTTTCTATAAAGTGAATCCTAAACCACTATATAAAGGGAGGTGGTGGACCTAAAACACAAACCATTCTCAAGGCATTCTCCTACCCTCATTCAGGTGACCACTCTCTCCCTACACCATCTTCATTTCATCTTTCTCTTATAAAGCTTGAATCAAGTAAGAAAAACAAACCCATCACTTTGAAAGAATTTTCGTGAGAAACCTAGCAACCTTAGGAAGAGTTCTTGTCAAGCTTAGTAGAAGGATATCAAGGCTTACTCTCTAAGAGGATTTTCAAAGGAAGGAAGGAAGGAAGGAAGCCATCTATCCATTCAATTGCAAGGTTCAAACTCACTTGAGGTAGGTGAAGTTAAATCTCTAGTTAATCAATGAGTTGGATTAATTTCCATGCTAAATTATGGTTATTATTTAGGCTTGAATTTCGTGCTATTTGAAGGTTATTCTTTGATGAGAATATGTTGAATTAAGCCATAAGATAGGTTATGATTTATACCCATCAATATTAGTGAAGTATGGAAGTCCATTTGATGATCTTGTGAGGTGATTTTAATGATACTTTGGACTGTTTGTTTATATTTTTATGGACATGTTTTGATTTAATTCTTGAAGTAGAGGATGAATGGTATGTAGTTGAATGGTTTAAATACTTGATGATTTGATTTGAGGATTAATTACTGAGGTGGTGGGTGAAAGGAGAATAAAAGATGCAAAAGACTAGGCTTTAATCTTTTATTATGGAAATTTCAAGGGATTAGAAATTATTTGAAAGACATATTATGGATTATTAGTTAGATTACTAACATAATTTTCTGTGAGGATATTCTTTGGTCATGCCTAAGTTGGTAATAATTTTGCTTGAATAAGATATGGCAGTTTAACCATACTTATAAACTTATTGGATAAGGTATGGTGGTGTAACCATACTTATGATACATATGATGATATGATGAAAATATTTTCCATAAGGTAATATGTATTTTGCTTATGGATTTGATTTTTATGGATGTTGGTGTGATTAAGATAAGTGGATTCATGTTTCCATGTTTCCAAGTCCAGTACGAGGCTTTGGGGAAACAGAATCTGATGCTACATACAGTACGATATGTAATACCCAGGTGCAAGGATATATGGCAAAATTCATGCATGTTTGCGTAAGACTATAGCAGCGTCCACACTTAGTGTGGCCACATACAGTACGATATGTGGAGGCCATTTGTCCTGGAATAGTTCATCTCATACATTCATATAGTTGCATATTTCTTGTGGATGTGTTTGATTATTTGAATGATTTTACTAACCTACTAATAAGGTCGGGATTTAGCTTTGCCTACTGAGAAATTTATTTCTCACAAGATTTGTTTCCTGTTTTTCTTTGATGGTAGCCCTGGTCAGGTTCCTTGAGGCTCTGGAATAGTGTTGATATATTGAAGAAGCTATGTACTAGGCTGGATTTTGAAAAGAGTTTTGTACTTGTATAAACTTTTGTAATAGAGACATTGACTAATGTATTAGTCTTTACATATTTTATAAGTTTTAATGACTTAGAATTTTCACTAATACACGTTTCTTGAAAAAAATTTATTCTACGTAAAAATACTAGTAATAAAATCAATTTAGAAATTAGGTCGTTACAGGTGGGTTAGAGGAGGATTCCCCAGCTTTTCTCTTGGTAGTTCTAGTTCTCTTAGGTGTAAGGTTAGACATGGTTACAAAGAGACAGGATTGACAGAAACAAGGCTTAAGAAAAATCAGAAAATGCAGAGAGAGAGATAGACAAGGTGCAGATTTTTCTGAGGCTTGTAATCCACTATTTATAGGCATAAATCAGACCCTAAACGTCCATAATTTCAAAAATATAGCTGTTGGTGACAGTTTAATGACATTGGGTGCGTTTTAAAACTGATTGGGCAGTTAAATAACCCATAAAAACCTGTCAGGTAACGTTCAACAGCATGAATAATCGATTATTTCGTTAAGTAATCGATTATTCCAGAGCAATTAGGCTTCAGAAAAACACATGGTAATCGATTATTTTATTAAGTAATCGATTATTGATCCTTAATCAGAGGTTGAAGACGACCAGTAATCGATTATTGGTTGCAGTGATCAATTATATGACTCATTTTATGAATTATACAGGTAACAGGACATAAGTAATCGATTATCCTAAGTGGTAATCGATTATTCCAACCTTATATCTTCCAATGGTGAAGGTAATCGATTACAAGACTTAAGTAATCGATTATCACAGTGAGACATGCATTTAATCACAGAATCTTAATCAATGTAATCGATTATCCTGATGTGTAATCGATTATTCCAGAGATAGGTGAATTCTGGTTATACGAAGAATAATCGATTACCATTTGTGTGTAATCGATTACATAAGCACAAATTTCTTACAGGATGTGATTTTTAATGAAATTAATCGATTAATTCGTGCTTTAATTGATTACTACAGTCAATTCAACATATGCAGAGCAATTAGCAGCTTTTGATCAAAGTTCTAAGCAATCATTTGTTTTGTGACACATGTGGCTTTAATTCAACACACAAAACACATATAGAACAAGCTAGATAATGTTACTTTCATCTAGAATCCCTAGCATGTTCCTAAGTGTATGAAATCTATCCCTTGATAATGGTTTTGTGAAAATATCAGCAAGTTGGTTATTGGTGTCAATGAATTCTACCTTTATGTTACCTTTTTGAACCTGATCCCTTAGAAAATGATGTCTGACCTCAATATGCTTTGTCCTTGAATGCATAATTGGATTCTTTGATATGTTTATAGCACTTGTATTGTCACGTAGCAGTAGAATCTCATTCAGTTCTACTCCACAGTCTTGGATTTGTTGTTTAAGCCACAAACTTTGTGCACAACAACTTCCAGCTGAGATGTATTCTACTTCAGCAGTAGATAATGCAACACATGATTGTTTCTTGCAATGCCATGAGATTAATGAACTTCCTAGAAGATGACTGTAACGCCCCATTCAATCATCAGGGTCATTACCAAACATTAATCAACAAACACACATATAATCATCAGAGTTTAAGCAGTTTGGAAGCATAAACTAAAAGTGACGTCATCAAAGGTCACTATCATAAACACTGTACATTATAATATGGTGAATATACATAGAATCTGCGTTTAGGTACAAAACTGTACAACTATCTCCCCTCAGGGTACAACAAAACTAAACCAAAGGCAAAATACAAAACATCAGAGCTGTATGCTCAAGTCATCTATGCCTAAGGTTTCAAAATATAGCTATCCCTGCATAGGCTTCTTGCCTTGGGATCTATCTGCTCCTCCTGAGGATTCACCTGCAAGAATATAAGTCCCACAAACACGGTGAGATATAAAAATCCCAGTAAACTCAGGGCCCTTGAAGGTATTTCCTTCCCCTGGTTCACTTTCATACATATACATGGAAACAGTATATCAAACAATCATTATCCACATCAGTGAATCACTCAATCAATCATCATGCACCATCAATGCACATCTACCTGACCACAATCAGGCCATACTCATGGCATACAGCCATTCATCATATCCAACACCATCCTGCAGAGGCTACATCTATGTATATAGGAACATCTCAGCCCAGGGAGGCTACATCTATATACTAGGAACATCTCATGGCAGGATCTCAATACATCTATCAGAGGCTACATCCGTATATATAGGAACATCTCCGCTTGGAGGCTACATCTATACAACAGGAACATCTCTTTATAATGAGGCTACATCTGCAGATATAGGAACATCTCCAACCAGGAGGCTACATCTATATCGCAGGAACATCTCATAACCCATCTCAATACAATTGCCTGAGGACGCTACATCTGTAGATATAGGAACATCTCCATTCGGGAGGCTACGTCTATATCACAGGAAACATCTCACATCAGGTCTTACTCAATCTCATGTCATCTATCTTACTACCATAGGATTCAACAATCAACCATGCAGGTCATAAGCTAGGCAATTCATAGCCACACATATCAACCACCCATCTCAGGGTGCAGCTCATAGATCAAGCATTCCATAAAATTCACATCAATTGCCCTTTCACAGGGTACAACACAGCATTCAGCAGTCAATCACACAACATACAATTTCCATATACATGCATATCATCACAACACAACCATCACCCTATTAGGATCATGGTGGAACACAGTAAAGGACGCACATGCAAGAACCAAGAGCTTACCTGCTCTAGGCAAAATACCGGCTCTCCCGGCCTCGTGGTCACCACCACTAGAACTATCAAGCTCACGTCCTACATAAAACAAATACACAATGTATCAGTAACGGTCCTAAGCCATTAGATCGAAAGGAAACTACAATTCCTTCCACATAACCCATAACAATCACTTCACAAGTGATTCTCAGACCCTCAGAAGGATCCTACTCAACCTACACAAGGCTCCAGAGCCTCTTCTAAGACTCTGATCAAAGCATATCCCTGCTTATCCAGATCAATTCCAAACCTCTCAATATCACCACTTTCAGCTCACAAACAACATTCATACTATCTCATGAGCAACTTTGTCAACTACTCTAAAGTTCATACTAGCCAAATAATTAGCCTTTTACCTTTGCTCATACATACTCAGAGCCAAAATCAAACTTCATCAATAATGATGACTCAAGGCTCTAACTTCATCAGAGTAACCCTCTGAACACAAAACTCTACAGAGTTCAAGCCTAATAACGGCTCTAACACCTCCAAAAACACCTCTCAAGGTACTCAAAATCCAACCAATACCCAAACACAGAACCAACGGCTAAGGCTCGAGTTTATTACCTCTGTGTAGTCCAGACACACTAGGGAATCACTTTCCCTAAGGTAGATCGCTCAATCAAAGCCTCCTTCGCCTCTGATTCTTCGATTCCAAGGACTCCCTTAGAAATCTCGATCTTGTCGTTTACCGCCTCTTGTCGAGAATAAAGCTGGGTCTCTAGCTTATCTCGAGGCTCTGAACACTTTCTCAGTTGGGTCGGAGGTGTTTAGATGAGAAATGGAGAAAATATAAAGCTCTACGGGTCATCAATGGCCGTTCTCTCTCTCTTCCTCTCTTTTCTCTCTCATTTTCGTCCAAATGAGCTATTTATAAAAGTTGACCCGAAAGTCCCGTGCGGCTCGCGCCAGGTTCTGCGCGGTTCGCGCCAGGTTCTGCGCGGTTCGCGCCAAGGTTCGAACAACCCACGCCATTAGCGCCAAATCCACGCGAATAGCGTGAGATGGTCGCCAGTATTGGCCTGATTTAAGCCTTCCACGCGGATCGCGCCATATCCCGCGCTGACCGCGCCACAGGCTCGAACAATCCACGCGAGTAGCGTCATGTCCACGCTAATAGCGTCAGAAGGCCGTAGGAATTGGCCTGATCTAAACATCTGGCACGGATCGCGCCAGACCCCATGCGGGTCGCGCCACATGGCCAGAATAGCCTATTGCTTTCCTTTAGGGCCTCTAATGCATGGTTATGGTTCTTAATCTCAAGCTTAATCCTATGCTTAAAATTCAAGGTATTACAATGACAAGTGCCACTTGTGCTTTTTCTATCTAATTTGCAACCTGCAAAATTAGAATCAGAATATCCAACAATATTGATAGAAGCACCTTTTGGATACCAAAGACCAACTCTAGATGTAGCTTTGAGGTATTTGAGAATCCTTTTGACAGTAGTAAGATGAGACTCATTGGGATTTGCTTGATATCTTGCACATAAGCAAACACTTAGCATTATATCAGGTCTACTAGCTGTTAGATAGAGCAAGGATTCAATCATTCCTCTGAACTTAGACTCATCAACTTTCTTTCCACTTTCATCTGAATGAAGATATGTTGATGTAGCCATGGGAGTAGTAGCATCCTTACTTTTCTCCATCTCAAATTTCTTGATGATTTCAAGACAATACTTGGATTGGTTGAGAAAGGTTCCATTCTTCATTTGCTTTATTTGAAGTCCAAGAAAGAATGTTAGTTCACCCATCATTGACATCTCAAACTCTTTCTTCATAGCTGATGAAAAATCCTTGCACAACAAGTGATTAGTAGAACCAAAAATTATATCATACACATACACTTGAACCAATAAGAAATCATTGCCATTCCTTTTGATAAACAGAGTTTTATCAACACTGCCCCTTGTAAAAGATTGATCAAGCAGAAATTTGCTTCACCTTTCATACCACTGTCTAGGAGCTTGTTTCAAACCATAAAGTGCCTTTTTCAGTTTAAAAACATAGTTTGGATGTTTGAAATCAGCAAAACCAGGAGGTTGTTCAACATATATGTCCTCCTCAATATATTCATTCAAAAAAGCACTTTTTACATCTATTCAAAAAAGTTTGAAATTCATGAGACATGCATATGCAAGTAATAACCCGATTGCTTCCAATCTATCAACTGGAGCAAAAGTTTCTTCATAGTCTATGCCTTCTTCTTGGTTATAGCCTTTAGCCACCAATCTAGCTTTATTTCTGACTATGATTCCACTCTCATCAAGTTTATTTCTAAAAACTCATTTAGTGCCAATGGGTTTAAGAGATGAAGGTCTAGGAACAAGTTCCCAAACTTCATTCCTCTTAAACTGATTGAGCTC